>JAHZMW010004053.1:0-51042 GCA_027743745.1 Alloscopus bannaensis
CCAAACGGCCGGATAAACGGACAGACACACCGTGCATTCTTATAAGTATCCTTTCACTCACATGCTTCGCATGTTCATTTCAGTCTCCTAATAACAAGGAGATAAGACATCTCACTAGTCTAAACTCCCAATTGTTCGAAAATTGGAAAGAACGACGCTATAAGCAGCATTGTTGGAGACGAGCCTGGAGTCTGGAAAAGCAGCAGCAAGTATAAATCAATAAAATATCCCGTTGCATGTATATAAATATTATGTCTCAAATCCTAAATTTGATAAAATAATGACATTTCAACAATTGGTAAGTAAGATTTTATCTCTCGGCTTGAATGACACTGAATGAGATATCTACATTTCATAATATTTGAGTAGGTAGATAACTAGAATAGTTGCCAATCGTACACAACTCACAAGACCGTCAGTAGTCAATTTCTATATCCAACATAATCCTTATTCACGATGTTTCGAATCCACAGTGATTGACCGGTTCAAAATGAACAGGATAAATATTATGCCAAGGTAAGGTCAGAGCCAGCCAAGGTTCCACGGGAAACATGGAGGTTGGTGCATCACGAAACCACGCATACGCACGCGTTCAGATTCAGACAAGACATAAACGCAGTTGAAATCACAGGAAACCGAAGACCATGTATTATACATTCATGAATGTTAGTTATTGTGTGTGAGTAGCAATAATTGAATGATAGTATTGTCATGAAATTAAACTACATATTTTAGAACTCTGGATGGATGGTGCGAGGCAGCTTAGTTGGAGATCAAAATCATTTCTTTAGGAGAGAAAGGGAATGCATAAATTTTAAAACATCAATTTACGATTCATCCAATAAGACAGTTTTGCCTTAGCATAATATTATTAACTAGAACATCTTTCAGTCAAGATTGAATTTCAATTGCAGACAGACAAGATGGCAATGAGAGTTTCTCAGATTATACGACGGGGATTCAAATGTCAGAATCTCATGTCAGAAGGGGCATGATGTGTAACAAACTGCAATATGCAAACTATGGAGAGGCCGTTGCAATTGCGAAAACGTATGTTGGTATATTCCATTCATATGACAAAGTGATCGAAAGACAATTAGCACAAACAAATAGCACTGTTAGCTGATTGTTTGCGGGGATGTACGCATTCACGCATTGCATTGCTCCATATAGCACGGAATGTAGAGGTCAACAGTATACGCTCCAATGCGAACTGAATATTAATGACCCGTCATTCTTTCTCATCGTGCATCTATTATAAAAATTGATCGTGCTTGTGGCAAAAAGCTGCACGATGCATAGTATCATTAATCACTTATCGTTTCGTACTTTGACGAGTTTTTTTTTTCTTCAAAGTTCTAGTTTAATTGTGAGTGACCGTAGTTGAACCTGCTTGTGTTTCACTTGTTTCTAGAATTATGCAATACGTAGTTCGCTTTCTTTAGCGAAGTAGTTGTTCATTTAAGTGTGCTCTGATGAATTTAATCTGTGGAAAGTCAAAGCCACCGAAATGGGCGAAAAGAAAATTCTCCGCTCGATAAAAGCAATAAAAATAAAATTGGTTTATCTCATTACAAATTCCATGAATTATACTGAAATGCCTAGGTATATTTATTTTTGTTTAACATATGCGCTAGATATAAATGACACAGATAAATAGTATAAATACTATGATGATGAGAAAACCTCCAGCTCCAAATAAACACCAATTCGATTGTGGTGGCTTACTACTATGATATAGATTAGGTGTAAAAAAAGTGTCACTTACCGATTCAATTGCATTCACACATGAAAATTTGGCACCTGCTTTTCCTATTCGCGCAAAGGTAGTCGTGATGGTGTTCACACTTTGGAAAAGGCACTCGAAAATGTACTTGTATTAGCAAGAAATTAAACCAGAACTGCGAATAGTATGTTAAATAGCACTACTCATCTCAATCCTGCTGTCATATACCACTATGCACTATCTTATGAATCAGTGCAACACGATTAATGCGTAAGAGAGTCAATAAATTATTATAACTAATAACTCACCACTACCACATAATTGTCCACCTTCGTAGTGTTCATGCCATCAGTCTAATTACCTCACAATCCTCCAATTTTATAACCCTTTAGAGAAACAACGCACTTGAAAGGCAGTCCATTTTTTATAATAAAATGAAACTTTCATTAAAATGTTCACTTAGCGCAAACAAACAGTAACATTCCGTTCATTCACTTTCATACACAAGTTACAGTGAGCGTCAATTTTCTTAACGAATTGGCGATACAAATTCTCGTCTGATTTTATTGCAATTGGCAAATGAGCAACTGCATATGTATGCCGCAAGCAAATGGAGTCTTTTCACTATTCACTTCAGAAATAAATTACGTACGATGACGAGACAAGGTCAAGTATGTAATATAATTCTGGAGCCACTTAAGGGAGCTGAATTGCAAATCTCACTGAGCTTTATGTTCATTTGCAGAGCAATAATTTCATAAATAAATCCCGTCGGTAATGACTTTGAGTAAGTGACATTTAAGACAAAATTGACAGGGAAATTGGCCTTTAAGCAAATATGTTCAGAAGTTCAGATTGAGTTAGGTTGGATGTTAATCATCAATGGCATTGCTTCTGAAGATTTTAATGCATTGCCGAGCCTTAACACAGCTGTAGAAAGTTATTTTCACGAAGCGGAGCACACTGGAGTTATTCGTGTAGTAATAGTAAGTGCTGTTTTAAGTAATATGTCGCACTGCTAAACTCTTAATGTAGCTCGTCCGAAGCGAATAAAAGTCTAAACACAATTGCACATTTTTAGTTTCAAATGAATCTCAGTAAATAACCTAATATTGTTATCTCGTTGTAACTCAACCGCAAGCTATTTACAATATATAATGCGTAGTGCCATGTGTAGACAATCTTTCTAACAATCACATCACTTTTAATTCTGCAGCGATATTCTGCAAGCCTTTATCAATTGCATTTAACCGTGTTCCTTGTTGTGTTTAACCTAAACACTAAACAATTTGTGAGCTGAGAGATCTCCAGTCAGCAAATGGCTTATAGTAATGTTGAACCAAGTAGTGTTATACCTTGGAAGAAATACCGTCATCTTCTCACATTGCCAGATACTTTATAGCAGAGAGGAGCACTACAGCTAAGCTCTTGTTGCACAGATACATATTATTGCATAGCACACGGCAATGGAAGGAAAGTAAGAATTTGTGAGACGTACTTTGTTGTGCTCTTATAATATGTGTTCTGGTACGCATACTACATGCACAACAGAGAGAACGTATGTGCCAAAGTTGAAAGTACACGTTTACAATATAAAAATCTTCCTCATTTCTTAACACAACAAATCTAATACTCCATTCAAGCACACACTTGCTGGTATTCAAGTCTAAATAGATAAAGGGGAGTCTTTGCTGGAATGCTTTGTGTTATGTGATCCTACACAGTGAAGCATTACTCAACAAAGACTTAAAAATGAATACAAACTCAATCTCAAAGGCCTATGCTCTCATTGCATATCGGCGAGAAAACGAATTTAACGAAGAGCTCTGAGAGATGTTACTGAACTGTTGACTGTGTGAGCCAGCTATGGTCTAGTATATCCCTGAAATCTGAATGAGCATGCGGAAAGCATATTACATGATCCTTCGTCGTACCTTCAACCATGAAATGAACTGTTGTGCACTCACTTCTTTTTCAAGATGCTGGTTTCGTATCTTGGAGTTGGACTCCCTCTCGAAGTCGAAGAAACTTGTCTTTCTTACCGCACACACTTCAGTGTTTCTTCACATCCCTTGAATCTTCTCCCATTTTTAGGCTGCAGATGCACGATGATCTTCAGGATTTCATAATGGCTTTTTCAAGAGAATAAAAAAGAGAGTTTCAACTCTTCGGTAGTGAAGCAGGATGGGAGTTTAAGAAACAGAAGATGCCATGTCGCGTTAAACCAAAGCGTCTTCAAAACCCTGTAAAATCAAAATAAATTATTTAAGAGCCACATCAAAAATATCAAAATAACGAAGAAATTGTCGATAATCCGTGGAGCAATAAATAAAACCAGTTGTGACAATATCATTTAGCTAAGATATAATAATATGGATATTGAAATAAAAATTAGATAAATACTAGTGATATGAAGACGTTTCAACACTGATCGTTTGGATTTTTAAATGTCAACAAAAATAAACGACAGTGACAATTAGCTTTTCGTAACTAAACTAATTAATTGCAGAACTCAAAAAGGAGTCGCAATTTAATTTTTCTTCCCAAAATAAAATCCAAAGACATAATGACCGAGACGAGGATCATTGAATAATATTATGTCACTAAACAAATCAAAAAGTACTTTTGCGCTACCAAACTATTTTCACTCGCAAATAAAATGGTGAATGAACGAACACTCTCCCTTTTGTCTTGAATGAATCAAAATTTTATCGTTCTTTGAAAGAACTTCTTTCACAAAAACACGAAAAAAATGCTGAATGAAGTCTGACGACGGGCGAAGAGCCTCTATTCGGCATCTCACGAGCTCCTGTCGAACTACAACGAATGCACTTGTTCAACCACCTTGACTTCATCTGATCATCTTCATGCTGATGATGATGACTTGCTTCCAGAATAAGTTAGTCCCTTCTCCGTTTTAAAAATAACGAATTTACCTCTTCACCATTCTTATTACTTCCATTATTTGCTGAGGAGCTAATACAGTATTTTTGGCAGTTGTCAAATTAGTTAGTTAACGTCGTCTGTTTTTTTTCAAAATTTTCCGAGTATTTATTGTGTTGTGTGAGAACGTGCAATGACTTGTCGTCGTTGTGCTCATTGAAATTCATAGAAAGTTCAATAAGACCGTCCCACAGTTATCAAGGTAAGGAGAGGGTTATCATTGTTGTTTTGCTGTCTAAATTTGAAAGGTTTGAAAATGTATTGATTAGGCCTCAGACGTTCGAAGTGGCGACTCGGGATGGGTGCATGGAATAGGCGGGTATGAAAGTAAGTGGCCGAGTCAGCTGAGTCTTCAAGTAAAACTGAGGTGCCTGAATCAGGGACTGTAGAGATGATGATGATGGTCATTTTAGGAGGGTGTTATCGTTATCAATGTTAGACACCCGGATGTGGATCAATTAGGTGGTCAGAGAATATTGCAACTAGTCCTGCTTGCATCCACCGGTTGGTATTATGTATCATGTAGAATGGACACGGGGAAGACACCGGAAGTAGTTGATGTTATCATCACATCGCTTAGTGTACTGATGTACTCGTGGCACACGTCGTCACACACGTGACACATTGGCAAGCGATGAGGGTAGGCTTTCGAACAGTGAAGAATACATCTGTCGGTGGTTTCCGAGTGCTCTTCGTTCGACCTGATTGAAGCATGCACTACGGCTCACACCGCGGTCCGTGTGCTCCACATTTGCGTGTGATAATACACCTCCCAGCGTCCGGTTAAAGTTGTAATTTGAATTCTTCATCAAGCTGATGCTCTCCTCGTCATCGAGTTGAAATGTTACTGTTTTCATTGAGGAGCAAGGATATTGCTAATTAATTCATTGTTAGGCGTAATTTGAAATAGTACGGAGTAAGGCACGGATATCACTGATATCAGGCATTGGTTCATCTGGACAGGAAAAATATAGGATTTCTTAGTAAGGATGTTACTTGTGCGATTTTTAGTAGGTTTTCAGAGCGGTCTAACACTTCGCAAAATGTTGAATGTTATTTCGTGAATTGACTTTTATGATACCTACCTTGTGTACTATGATTTGCGTAATAATGTTGAATGTAAGGTTCTTAATACTTTGAATATTTCAGATTACGTGAAAATGGTGCATATCGAAGATGTCACAGAAAGTCCGGACGGGGCATCGGACGGAGTACCGCAAAGGCGACGTGTAACATTCAGTAACAACGTTAGCACGCATGAGGACGGTAATTCAAATGAAGCAGAGGATGATGATACTGGGGAGGTTGAACCTGAGGCTGAGGTATGCTCTAATTTTGTTTTCAATATTAGTTCATGTTTAAATGATGCAGTCAGGATGTGCGAACTAGCTTCTTGACGCGTACATAAATGTAGTTTTTGCATTTTTTTTTCTAGCTGTCTTTTAACGAGCAAGTTGATAGAGCTCGTGAACAGTACCAACCTACGCCAATGGAGAAGTTTATGGCAATAGTAAAATCCCTGTTACTCAGAGCTATTATGATTTATTTCCTAATGACATTTTGGCGTAGTAACACAAAACCTGCCGCACAGACAGTTTCTGGAAGCGGAAGTGGAGCGGTTCAAGCTCCGGCTAGCTTAGCATCCACCAACATTTTCATCAACGGAACGGAACTAGTAATTATAGACACCTTTAATATTTGTGATCATTGAATTTTTGAGTTGATTGTGAAAATACTCAAAATGGACTTTGTATATTTTTTATTTACAGGACATGTATGTTTATATCTCAGAGGATAGTAAAGGAATTTCAAATTTTACTAATGCTAAATTGATATGGGAGCAGGGAGGAATAGTCTACGGCGATTGGTATGGTGGGCCGAATTCCGATGGATCGTACAGCTTCAACGGAGAAGTTCCAGTGTCCAAGGTATCCTTTTCATTCATCTTCAATGTTCACTTCGAACACTACAGAGCCACTACTACCTATTCTCATAGCATTCACCAGGGGATTTCCGATGGGGGGACTGCTACGAACGCCTCTACCGTTTTGCTTCAAATGCCTTATAATTTACTTGGCACTACCGTTATTTACTGTAAACTCTTAAAGTTGAGTTCCAAGTTTGACCTACATCCGTCGTTTTCTTCTAACTCTAGGTGTCCCTCTATAAGTGTCTTGGTATTTTGCTTTGTTGAAATTTTATGTTTGCAATATTGTAACAGCCAGGGCTCATCAGATTCAGAGACAGCATGCAATGGTTTTTCATTTGTATGTATTTCGAATAAATCTGGCCCGTTGCAATTGAAATGTAAGACGCAAAGCTTCTCTGCAGTTATTGCATAATATTTCTATTGTTTTGGGGAAAATAATGCCACCGTGCGATTTACACTGCATTCTCATTATCGAGAACAGTTACGGTATATCCATATTAGGTATTATGTTTCTGCTGCTGCAATAGTTCTGTGGATACGCGTAGGCGTGTCGATATTAGAACTTTTCATATCAAACCCATTTGTCAATGAACCAAACTTTTTTTTTCTTTTTTAAACTGATATGATCTTAAAATGTAAAACTATCTATAAAGGGGCTAATTAGTGCCCGTCCCGTTGGTTGTCACATCGTCTCGCTCGACGTTTTGGGTTGATGTTAGAATTCATAGCACGAACATAATAGTGCTTACGAGCACATTGTCTGTTTACTTACGAATTTGCAAAGTTTAACCCATGTTTTTATTTCGCTTTCAAACTTAGAGGGTGCAAAATAACGGATCTATCTACCTTCACACTTATATTGTGCCCAAAGGGTTCTCTCCTGATCCTGTAAATAAGCATTTGTACTCGAAGTCACTCACCATGCATTCTTCTAAGATGATCAACAAATTTAAGCGAAAACGTTATGTGAAAACTCACAATTTACTAACGGGAGAAACTACAACGTCTGCAGAAGAACAGGAGGTAAATATGTCGTATTGACGAAATTCAATTTTTTTCTTAATTTACCTACCGAATTTAAATTTAAATTTACGTACCGAATACCAATTATGAAACTGAAATCGATTTTATTTTCACTAATTATTTCAGAAAGCGAAGACGATGACATCAGAAATTGTTTCTCACTGGCACCCCAACCTGACTGTAAGTTTGGTTGCTGATTGGACTCAGTGGACAATGGGAGCTGTACCCGTCCCGCTAAACGAGTACATTAAGTTTATCCCAAATGAGCTAAAGTATCAACCCATCCTGTTTTACAATGATTACTGGAATCTGGCAAAGGAGTATTATCCAATTAATGAAACAACTCCGTAAGCAAAAACATCGATTAAATATTGATATATTGAAGAATTCATAGTGCTGGTGGAGGAAATAATAAGGCAATAACTGATGCATCTTTTTTACTTGTAGAATACTGCCATTGTCATTAACCTTCCAGCCATTATCGCTATTTAAATGGCAATTGTATGCAGCCCAGTCGATGCGGAGCCAGTGGGGTGCAAATTTTCTTACTGGACAAGAAGAGGATGATGATGAACAAGACACCCTTAAAGAAGCATTTCTCGATACAAACCCTTACCTACTAGGATTAACTTTTGTTGTGTCTATACTACATAGTATTTTTGAGTTCCTGGCTTTTAAGAACGGTAAGAAGTCGCAGAAGTGGCGATGGTTTATGTTTGTTGTTACGAACAGTCTAAATTATTCATGAAAACAAGTGTACATAATGAGCGTGTTAACTAACTGTGTTTTCTTATTGGACTCTTATTGTATTTTTTACAGATATTCAGTTCTGGAATAATAGAAAAAGTTTGGAGGGGCTTTCTGTTCGTAGTGTATTTTTTAATGTTTTTCAATCACTAATCGTTTTACTCTACGTGTTGGACAATGAAACCAATTTTGTAATCAAAGTCAGCGTCTTTATTGGCCTGCTCATTGAAGTGTGGAAAATCCACAAGGTGAGGACAATATTTCACAATATGTTTTTAATTTAATGTGAAATGAGTCATGCCTTTTAATAATTCTGAGACATGGAGATTATCATGTTGAACTTTAACTTGGGCTACTGTTATTAATTAATGTTATACAGGTTATGGATGTAAAATTGGATCGGAACAATCCTGTCCTTGGTGTGTTTCCGAGGGTGGTTCTCACCTAAATGAAAAGGAAAAATCTAACAGCAGTCAGGAGAAAAATGGATCTCTAACTCAGCACCAAATCAAAGAAAAATCCACCAATGGCGACAGTTCCCCTGAAGCAAGCAGCAGCAAGTCGTCTTCCAAAAGTAAAAAGAGCAGTTCACCGTCGGCTAAACCGTCATCATCACCAAAGAACAAAACTTCCAAATCTAAGTCTAAAAAGGACCAATAAAATTAGCATTAACCTATGTATCGAGATTTCACTTGTAAAATAATGTTTTGGTTGTTGTATGAATTTGAATGTTATACATATATGTAAGTTATATCTATGTACTATGCATAATGTGTACTTTTACTTCAATGAGAAAGCTCATAGTTAGTTGTATGGTGTAATGTGTATGTTGATATGTATTGCATAAATGTTTGGTTTTAAATACAGTTTTCCAACGGATTATTAATGAATATAAATATCACGTGGAGATGTAGTGTCACTTGGCGGTTTTCTGATTGTAGATATTTATTTACTCTTTTTCATTAAGGTTTTTACAAAATTAGTACCTTTCAGGACCGTGTAAGCACAATAATAAATGACTGGGTCAGGTGATAGTTGTCATCCACCTTCCAGGAATACGACCCGGAATAATAGTTTCTCACAATGAAGTTTTGTTTTTGATGTTAAGCGTTTCGATGTCTGTGTGATTACGTCTTGGTTGCTTTTGTAAACAAGTGAAGGTAATTTGTTGCAATACTTATAAGTTACCTATGTGCTCTTTGCCTTCTATTGTCCCGTTAAGTCTAGTCAACCCAATATGAAAGACTTCGACCACATGCCGTAGTGATAAATAGAAATTCAATGGTTAATAAATTCGTGAAAGATAAACAATGAATAGCGTAAATGACATGGCGCAACGAACATTGATTACATATTAAGTTATCTTTATTAACTTAAGTCCAATAAACGATGCATGATTTTTACCTACACGTATCAAACACGTGGAGGCTAAAAGTTCTACCGTAGTGTGTGTATTCAATTCATCTTTACCTTAGAAGAAACATGGTTGTTATAACCTGTAATGGTATGTGTATGCAAGGGGTACAATAAGTAGTAATCCTATAGTACAGCGATTGGTGTAGCATTACCAAAGAATTTTTTGAACAAACGATAAGTATAAATCAAAAACCTCTTAAATCGTAATTAAATTTTACATACACACGTAGGAGATGATAATACAAGTGCACGCTTACAATAACAAAAAATACTTAAATACCGAAAATGCGCAGCAAACGGGTCAGATACGTGAGGACAATTTTCGCCCTTCAATGATGATCAAAATATTACAGTTGAGTTAGTGATTTGGCGCTGCTCTGTCTCTTCCTCTGCTGTTATCAATCAAATTCACCCGTGGAACAAAATGGCGAACTTCTATACAAATGCAAACATTAATCGAAAGAAGTTTATGAGCAATCAGTGTGATACTGAAACACAAACAAATACGCACAAAGCAGCAGATCGACAATAAATACTAATTATTGTAAGAAATTGTCAATACTCACGGTTAATTAAATGGTTTGATAGAGGTATGAATGGATGTCGCAGTCCTGCGATATGGCCTACTCCTTCCTCGAGGGAGTCGTTTAGAGTCACAACAGGAATGGAAATTGAATTCAGCAGAGGTTGTTGAAATCCTGCTGCATCCTGAACATGAACTGGTGGCACTGGCACTACAGGAGCATTTAAATTCATTCCAGCGTTTCTTCCACGGCCCCTTGGACGACCACGACCAGGTGCGGCAGGTGCGCCAGCTTCGTCAACCCTTTCCTGAATCCTGGCACCTAGTCGACACGAGCAGCACAAACATTTAGGTTTTACAGCACAGTATAAATACAGTAACATAAGATTTCATAATATCAGTGAGGTCAAAGCACGTACTTCTTCTCCGATCGTTGCCTCTAGACCCATTGGCATTTGCCCGGTGTGGCATTTGGTTCATAATGTCGGCCAAAAAATTGACGTATCTATCAGTAGAATGCAACATGTGGGAATTACCTGCACCCCTTTCAGCCGGTTGTCTTGCGGCCAATTCCGCTGCCTTCCTGGTTTGTTCCTCGCGATCTTTGATGCTTGCTTTACGCTTTTCAAGTGTTTCTGGAGAAAACGACTCGAATACTTTAGATATGAAGTTATCTACTTCGATGTGGCGAGGTCGATTACGAAAAGCTTTTCTGCAAATCGGACATTCCTGTTTCTTCTTTGCCCACTCATTAATGCAATAATTACAGAACGTATGCCCGCAGTCTACCACAGTAGCCTGTATCGAAACCGAACATAAAATTACAATCAGTCTAAATGAATTATTATTTCACTTTGTAGTAGCTAAACTCGGTGGAATAGAATACAAAAAACTGTACCTGTATGAAGATTTCATTACATACTGCACAACTTAGTTCAGACTCCATCATTTCCAATATTTTCTGGAAAGTTTCTTCCTTAAACGCAGCATTTGCTGACAGGGCTTCTTGCTCTTTCCGCCAAAAATCCTCTTGTTGCATTGTCTTTTCAACTTCTGATGCTTTCAATTTGACTTGAACGTATTCAACTTGTTCCAGAGCGGATGTTAACAAGCTTTTTAACTCCTTGTTGTCATCTATCTTCTCAATTTGCTCCGTAGTCAGAAGTTTACCGTGACCAGGCAAACAAAACTTTTTGCTGTATGAACTTGAGCAAGAAGTTGAACTCTTCTTTCCCGTTAGGCTTCCAGTACAGTTGTCCTCTTCGGAAGATGAACTGCTCAATGCCCGTTTCTTCTTTCGATCGGCCGATACGTTGTCCTCACTTTATCCAACCAGAAAATATAACAAATAGTGACATTTAAAACAAAACTACAAACAATTGTCAACGAACGACGAACTTGAAAATACACAAAATTATAAGTACACATATTGGGGGTACTCATTCTAGACTTGTTATTTCTTGTTATTTTTTATAACGTTGCTGGAATAATTGAAAATATATATACAAACGTTTGCGAGCACATTTTTAATATAGTAAGCGATTGTGACGTAACCACCGGCTGATTATTACAAAATAACAAAAAGAATAACAAAAGAAAAGTTGTACTCAAGCAGCACACTCTGTTATTTGTTATTCTCCGAAAAATAACAAATATGTCGGAAAAATAACACATATTATGTCGAAAATGACGTAAAATAACAAGAATGAGTTGACCCAATTATGTAAAAATGCGTTACTGAGCGAGAAAACTCACGGCTTTAATTTCCTCTTCAAGAAATTTTTTGAGCAAGCATCGTCGAGGTCTGATCCTGACTCGAAGGAAGGCGATTGCACCTCTCCATCATCTCCACTGAAGGTATATAAATCTTCAGGGTTGCCTATGCTCAGAAGAGACTCACTGTGATTGCTATCTTCTGAATCTGAAGGTACCCCCAACTTTAAACTCTGTCGTAGTCGTAATTGACCCATCGTACTCGACGACGGAACAGCAGGACTTGATGTAGTCGGCAGGGGTGACATTCGAAAATGTTGCTGTCCCGTATCAGTTACTGGTCTTTCCGGCGAATCTGAAGAAAGGTATCGGAACCGGTATCTGACTGTACCGGTGGGTATAAAGCTGATAATGTCAGCATCTCCCAACGCAAACAAGTCTCCTTTAACTAACTTGTTTCCATTCACCGATAAGCCGTTTGTACTCTGAAATTAATAATAAAAATTACTACTCACTCAGCTACTCAACTCTGAATTGTGAACAACTTCCTAGTTCCTTTCAATATCTGTAGGCCTCGTCTTCCCTCCCTTACCGTGTCACGAATATACCATTTTGACTCGACGTACTCTAGGGTGGCATGTTGCCTTGATATTTGAAGAGAGCCCCAGATGATGCTGCAATTTTGAGCTCGACCAATCGACATCTGTAGAGTACAATGCAAAACGTTAAACGTGTCTCCTAATCGCTTTGATGGCATTTAAAATACATTTAAATTATTTTGAATATTATGTACCAGTGTGTCGCGGAGGCTGATGAGTCTCTCGAATTGTTGGGAATCTCCCTGGATCAAAATAAGCTGAGCCGTTACCGCAGCCATCTTCTTACCGCCCCGCTTAGGAAGATTTTCAAGTAAACGGTGTAATTTAATTAGGTTAGGATCAATTTCGCCTGCTTGTTAAAATCCAGCTGGATATAAATCTTGGATGAAATTTCTGCAATAAAGATTGAACCGCTAGTTAGTAGTGTCGCGCCGTAGCCGTAAAAAAAACTCTTTAAAATCAACAAGCTTGCATGTCAATGATTGAGACACTCTGGGATTCACTTGGATAGTGATCGTACTCGCTCCGTTGAAACTTTTCTGACGGGCATTACAAATGATTCAAAGAAGATCTTGCTAAAAGAATGAAATTCCCAACTCATGGTAGTATTGGAAACAGCGCTTTGAAACCCACTATACTTTCCACACACAAAAAAGCCAAAAGTGATAGGGACAGTAGTACCAACAACAGGGCCTTTATGACTGGCCACCCAAAAAGATCTCCAACATTTTCCTTGATCTAATAGTAAGTAAAAACGTCAACCCCGTCCAACCACAAAGAGCAAAAATCCCATCGGCCCCATCTCCCTATCCTATCCCAACAATAACCCAGAATAAACGATCATTGGGTATCTGCTTTCAAACCTTTCCCCCGAAGACCTTCACCAATAGGAAGTCACGTCAGCGCAAAATCTTGTAGCTGGAGCAATGCAATGGTCCGTTTTTATTTCTGTATTTGCCAATTTCAAGTGGAAATTTTCAACCGCTTCCACTGTGTCATCGTCATCTAATAAATCATCAAATGAAAGTCAAAATTAATTAAAAACAATTAATACCTTCAACGGTTGAAGTTCAACCTAATGCACAAATAGTTCTATTCAGTTGTTAACGGAGAATGGAGTCACTGACGTTGACTCATTCATTCAGGATGACTCGAACAATCCCAACTCGGGTAAGCTGTACGTACAAAATCAACTCAACAAAACCGATCCGCAGTTCTCAATTCATTACTGTCAAACCGCAGCACTAGCATAATGTAATCATCCAGTCAGACAAAACCGCCAACCATTGACACAAAAATTAAATTGAAAAAATAAAAATATTACGGTCACGCTCCTGAAACCGTCTTTAATTAGATTATAGCATGTACTTGTTTTATTACAATTACGGAACGAGACATCCAGATTATCAATGGAGTGTCAATAACGCCACCCATACCTACCCGACTCAATTCTGCCCTTCTTCAATAGTTGATTGACTTTAAGACTTTACTTCAAACAAACAATTACTGCCAAAAATGCCCGCATCTTATACCTTACCAGCAACATGTACAAGGTGTACCACACCATTATTAGACACAATTTATACATTACTCTACGTTTGATAATAAAAACGATTCGTCCTTACTTTAAAAGAGGCCATTCCAAAATCCAAAATCGTTTTTAACTAGACTATTAAGTAGCAAGAAGGGTACTATGAAAAAAACATTTTTATGGTACAGTGACCAATACGAAATGAGATTTCGAAAATTACATCTGTTTATAGTCTCTGTCTCGCTTGTCTGTGTGATGATGTTCAAGAAGAAAGAGACTCACTGTAATTTTTTTATGATATCTACCCACAATATCTACACGAATGAATGTTGAACGTAAGTAAAGAACTTGTACAGAAAAATATTCTACACATAGGTAAGTGTAACTAAAAGTTCGACAAAATCCTTACAATAAAGACAACTCTATATTCGATAGATGGATTCTTCTGTGTGCGAATGCGTGAGGTGCGTACTAGTACTAGTCAGTGTATTTCGACAAAAATCCATTGCGTGGATCACAAAATTCAACTTGAGTTCTCCTCTCTTCTCCTTTACTGCTACTTCCAACTTTTTGTGTTAGCAGAAGAGATCTAGCTTTCTACAATCGCAGTCGTACAGTACATCAACGCAACGGTTTTTTATAAGAGAACTTCTGAAATGACTACAATCCACACGATACAGGTAAAGTTTGCGTGTAAAAGTACGAAAACAGCATCAAATCATTGAAGGTCGGGGCACACGGAAGCTGCTTTGAGAAAGCGCTTTTTTGATACAGAACCGTTGTTGTTGATGTTTTGTACACGGAGACAGAAAGTGAAATCCAAGAGTGAAAAGAGGTTCTAAGGTGATTTTATTAGAAGTTTGATATTGAACTATGTAATCACTAATTGACTGTGGTATGTGACACGAAGGAAAATTAAACGGCGAAGGTAAAGGTGCGAGGGATGTGGAAGATATGTAATAGACAAAGTTGTTGCAAGAAGAACGAGGTAAGGACGTAAGATAAAGTGAAGTAAAGTAGAAGTATGTTTCTGCATTTATTCGGTTCTCGCTTTGGCTTCTAGAAGATAATTTTGATGGTTGGTGAATGAATAACTGATGGTTGCGGTTGACAGGATTTCGTACGAATAACCTTAGCTTGAGGGGACTGAAAAACTGGATTGGATTTTCTTTGTATGTGTATTTCTAATTTTATGAAATCTCGACTCAATCGTATCATACGTCATACATATTATGATAATAAGTCATGGACAACAGATGAATATATGAGGTTTCGTTTAATTATCAGTATAACGTATTTATGTTGATAGAAACTGGAAATAAGAGATGATGAAGATGCATGACGAGATCGCGTCATTGGGACCTGAACTTGCATTCCTGTCGGAATCGCCTTTATCAGCTTTGCAAACAGCAAGCATTTTAGAAGCTGGTCTTACGTATATCTTATACCAAAGGGGTCAGTTACCACTGCCTTTTCAACAGTTGCAAGCGTCTGTCAAACATTTTCAAACTCTGGTCACCAACGGACAACCACGGCGAAGCGAGATCGTTAATTTGGGCAGCGGAACGAGTTTAAATTCTGAAAATGTGGACCTGAATCCTCGTCAGAGAATATTGTTATTGGTATTGTTCCGTTACTAATTGCTAGACCACATTTTCTTAGTTAGTCGTTAGTAGTATCTCTGAATTGCTTATTAGTAATTGTGTATTCAAATATATGTATCAGCATCATTTTATGTGCCCTTAGAGCCAAGAAAGAAGACAGCGGCAGCGTTTACAACGAATTGAGAAAGACCGAAGGTTGGCATTAGAAGCTGAATCTAAAGCATATAATGCTATTCAACCCGCTTTGGAAGTAAATCCAACTCTGTTTTTAGATACATACAATGCAATTTTAGCCTGTAGAAAGCGGTTTGATTTTAACCCATGATGGGAGACAAATTTTGTTATGATTATATACGAAATTCTCGGTTGTGCTTATTTAAAGATAGTTCGGGATATGTTGATGGACGTGATCAGAGAAAATTCTACTGTAGGAGGGGACCAATTTTCAGTCATGCTGGTTCTCGGCCCTTCCATTTACTGTCCAAAAGAAATATTTTATTTTGATTTTCCCCTCCTCTTCTTTGCTAAAGAATCCACCATTCCAAGTGATGCAACAACTGACGAATGTACAACGACTATACTTCGTCAATTCTACAAGTAAGACTTAAGACTAACAGGGACAGCAACACTTTTTGCAGTTGATTCTTAAAAGATTTTATGTGTTAGTCTAAATTATACTCTTGCATGCAACTTTTCAGAAAAATTATTACTAGTGCGGATCTCATGGATTTTACACAGAAGCCACTGTCAAAGACGTACGCTCATATCTGTGTACTTTCAAATGGAACTTTATCTTCAATTATGACGAACGACCGATACAGTAATGTTGCTCGTCTTCCTAGTATTCCACCCGCAATACGTATTGCTATGAACAGTGGGGAGCAGAAATGTGTTGTTGAAACAGAAATTAATAAATATCACCCGGGTACGCTTGCCCGTCAAGTAAGAAAAAAATGTTTCAAAATTATAATTAAGGGATGTGTTAGTAATCATGACAGTACCAGCTTGATAAGTTCGAGTAATAATAGTTTATTTGATAATAATTCGTTTTCTTGTTATCAAATACCATTGCGTTTCAAAGGATATCAATGCAAAAACAAACGGTTTTGAGACACGCGTTTTATAACATGCGTTTATAACTTAAATTATGCTTACAAGACGTATTTCTAGTGTATGTTCTGCTGTTTATTTATATAAAGTGGATCATTCCAGGATCAGCCATGATTTAATAAGATATTACAATAGTTTGGATTGCGGCCAGTGTTTTGCTGCGATGTTTTCCGGCTGTTTCGCTACTTCAATACGTATAATCACTTAAATTTACATTCTTAAATGGAGTTCATTAAGCAGAGTACATTGCATTCGCCACAACAGCGGTACATAGAATAATAATTGGTTGTGAAACTATGTACTTTCACGAATCACTGTTACGGTTTGAGATGAAATGGAATATAAACTGGTAAACTTCCGTGTGGAAGTGAATATCTACCTGGCGAGTGATTATCTTTGAGAGATTTCATCGAGAATCTGCTTATTCTGCTTGTTGTGTATCATTGAAAACTTAACGTAAGACTCGTAGTACCAGTATTACAATATAGTGTGTTTGCTTGTTAGTTTTTTCACGATTTATTGGATATATTATGACTTATTGTTCCAGTAAAGTTTAATTGAAGTCTGTATGTTAAAGCATATTGTAAATTCATTTAATCAGATCTACAAAAAATGTTTGGAACTCTCGTACTCTCGTAGTCGTGTTCAATCACCAATGAAATCATTATAATATTAATTTGTAAATACGATACTGTATGTAAGGAAATCATTTAATTATACAGACATCACTTTAACTATAAAAAGATTATATCAACTTCACAGGTCAATGGTTTCAATCATTTATAGTTTAAAGGTTTTAGGCAACAACCAAGTTGTTCACGGTCTGACTGAATGGTATGAATACAATAAAGTATTCATTTAAACAGAACAAGCAATGAATAAATCACAAAAATCTACAAGAAAGGGTTGAAGTGATTTAACACAGTTTTCTCGTGTAATATACAAATGGTTTTGCATGGTGTAAAATTTCCCGACTAGACGTTAGGTGTCTCGCTCTCGTCAGTGTGAAGTGCATGAGATCGAAATCATAGTATTTAGTATACTCACAACAAGCGTGTGTTCCTTCTCCAAACTCGGTACATATTAACCGTGATTATTTACAATAACCAATACAGAAGCAGGTTTTTACGTCTACTAGATCATGTACTTCTAGCATGGAAGCTGCGCTACGAATGACACAAAAGTTAACCGTAGTTAGTCGGATATTTATCTATATAATATGATATAGGTATCAGTTATTTTTGGTTCTCCTCGTATTCATACACGATGTAACGCAGTGAGTAAGATTGTGACAAGTGACTATACACTATCTGCATGCTAAACAAATTTATAACGTCGGTGCAATGAAGGTCTTCCGAGAAGATCCAACTTTCACTTCACTTTCACTAAACATATGTGTTAATTTATATATCTTCACACTCTATCGTAGCACTTTATCCTAAACACTGTATGTGGTTGGTTACGTATGTACGTACATTTTTAGTATGTATCAAAAGTCCGTCCGCACTATCACTTGAATATGTAGATTTTCTTTCATTAGAACTGCAACTAGTTGTTGCAAACGTTACAACCTGTACAATTATTATTAGGTATAAACAGCTTTTTGTATACTAGAGGTGTGATTTCCAGCCACATGTTACAAGTCATTTAAAGTAACGCTTTAAAATATCTCGTGCATCGATGCTCGTAAAGTATCTCGATATTCGGTACTTTTGCGATTTTTACATACATTACTGTACTTGCATTATACGATGCGTGAGAATTGTGAAATTTATACGATTACGTTCCAGAAGAACGAATTTTATCAAATAATTTTTGAGAGGTTGTCTCTCAGTCGAGGCTGCGTTCATTATTATAAAATATTTCGTCAGCGCACCCAGTCAAACAGTAGAAATGTGAGTGTAAGGTAGTTTGAAGAATTTTAAAAAGAACGGTTGTGTATTGAATGCTATTGAGCGAAAGCCCACGATCCTGCTTTAGAAACGCATATTCCTTCTTCGTCAAAAGCTGCGAGAGCCAGCTCACTTAGTTTGTTCGATAGACATGAGTTTTCCTCTGCACACTGTGTGATTGTTTTTAGCGAGACAAAGAAATCTGTGAAAAGGAAACATCAATTATTGTTACCAACAAGATATTCCTTTGTAATAATTGTTTTTTTTTTTTCATATTCATGAAGATCTCACCACCATCAATTTCTGCTGCCTCCATTCCCCCATGTCCATCTACTTCATCACAGGATTCCAGGCCATGATGGGACCTGCTTCTTGCTCTATGAAATCTACTTATTAGCGCATCCATCATTGGAGCTTGTTTTGAAAAGATCTAAAGGAAAAGTACGAACAATGACGAATTACAATCATATAAGGAATACATATTATGTGATGTGATGAAGTATGGAGCAGTTGTGTTCAAGAATAATAACCACAATAATCATCAAATATTATATCTGCTGCATCTGCATCCTCTTCTGCAAAATGAGATAACTCTTCAAATGATACTTGGTCTACAACTGTTGCTACTTTTCTTCCGGTTCAGAAGAGCTGCTGACCAATCCTAGATGACGTACCGGTCTTTTTTTGTGTAGTTGTCAGTGTCTCAGGTTTTACTTCATGTATAATGTTTCGCTGGCAAGTCGTCGTCTGCGATAGAAAATTCTTTCCTGTCGCACCATTTAACTATTGTAGCGTACAGCGGTAATCGGTAGGTACCGCTACCGATTACCGCTACCGTACCGCGGTAATTGCGGTAGAGTTGTTCTGGCTCATGAAGGCATCATAAAATGTGTCTCCAATAGTCTCCATTGTCCTGCACGACAAGCATCTTCCACACATAGTCAGACATTGTAAGCCACGGATTTGCGAACCAACTCACTGCCTGACGCAACCAAATCTTGCCAAATGGTGCAAGTGAACACTACGACTTCACCGTACTTGTGTGCAATGGACTGGACACCGCCGACTTAGACTTCGACCTTTCAAAGCCAGCCTTGGTTGACATTCTTGTGATGGAAACCTGCATTGATATATACATACAAGATTTCTCGTTGCGCGTTCTCATCTGTCGAGTGGTTAACCCAACTGGCGGTGTAACCAAGATGGTAGCCCTTTCTGGGCGCGACATACATGGTTTCCAGAACGATGCATGGGGAAGGAAGTAGAAAGTCAGCCGTCCATGATGTGGGGGGCGCGTTGCGACGATTCACATTTGCTACAACAACTTCGATGACATAGTTGTTGGTCATTTTAGACTTTAGACCACTGGTACTCACAGCTAGGATGCATGTGACTGAAATCTTCTTCCGTGATGTTCTGCAGGGATTTCAGTTTCTTTAGTTCTGAATATGGCGAGATCGCTCCAAAATCTTCTTGCAAAAATTGCTTTGTTTTGCCCATCCTCTTTCAATTCAACCTAATCTAACCAACACTTTACCAATTGCACAAGGCAAGGCTGGACGCGAAGCTGTAGGTAGGGTCTTCAATTTTTGAGATGTAAGGTATTGGGCGAAATGCTTAAACTAACGTGAGTTACTCGTCTGTAAACACGAAATACGACAACTGCCCGCATACACATCACATCAAAAGTGTTT
Organism: Alloscopus bannaensis; assembly: GCA_027743745.1. Classification (NCBI taxonomy): domain Eukaryota; kingdom Metazoa; phylum Arthropoda; class Collembola; order Entomobryomorpha; family Entomobryidae; genus Alloscopus; species Alloscopus bannaensis. Next base: position 20,452 of record JAHZMW010004053.1, read on the forward strand.
TTAAAAAACGATACTGACGATAACTGTATCGCAGCATTTACAAAATCATGTGCAAAAATTATAAGCGTTTATTAGTTGTGTCTAACCTGTAGCATTTTACTCTGTCTGCTCTCTAGTTCGGAGAACTGGAGGAAAAGGCAAGGGAGGCAGTTTGGATTCGTTTCGTTTGAAGGCCAACCCAGTTCAACCTTCAAAGACTCGAATCTTGCACCGACCAGTATTCTCTGCAAAACATATATATATATATTTACATGCAAATGTGATATTTGTCCCAATAAATTTTCATTAATGAGCATATTATAGTGAGGGTCAATCGCATACATTTCTATAGTAGTCTATGACATGAAGGCTGTGACTGTTGATAGCCACCAAAACGAAATTGTCTGGGTGGTCGAGGAATGACCAAAGGCCTTTTGCTGGACTTTCCACCTGGCCATGGAACATTGCACTCCTGTTTTATAAATTAAAAGTAACCACATATATGACACCGCAAAATCCGGTGGGGGTATACTTGGAGCAAGGCTTGACTATCTTTTCTATACTCTTAGGGGGTATAGGACAAGGTGAAAGTAAAGAGAAAGTCAGTCGGTTACCCATAGTATGGCAGTGACCAACATAGCTCGAGATACTTGCGGACCAACTTTCTGGACGGAGTTGTGGGCGGAATCCGCCGAAAGTTTTCCAACAAAAGATATGCCGGAGAGTTTTTTCTTCGAGTTGATAAAAACGATGGAATCCACGTAGCTTCACAAACATGCTCAGGTAGAAACTGACGCTGGTTTTGCCTGCACAAAGATGAAACAACAAAAGATTAGCTCCGGCATCTCTATTTGATGTAACTTTAATATTTCGGATTCGATATAGTACCTGAAGAATTCAAAGGTGTGAATTTCAGCATTGTAGGTCCCCATTTCAATTCCTGAAACAAAATGAGAATCACATTATACTGAATCAAGTCGCGATCGAAGGTCGATCGTGGTAAGTACAACGCTAACCTGCTTGAAGAGAACCTAGCATTGAGTAGTCATCAGCTTCACATGGGTAGCGTCCACTGAGAATATTGTGACGAGCTTCAGCATAAAAGAGTTCCAAAATTTTGCTGTCCGTGATCCTCATCTCCTCCTGTTTAGTCAAGAACGCAGATCGACGCAAGCATATTCTCGGGTCATCAGACTCTGCTTCGAGATGGGTTGCTGCACTGTAGTTGTGCAGTAGTCTTTTCCAGTTCTTCCGAACTCCCAATGGCTGCTGATTTGGCTTTAATTGGACCTCTGCAAAATACGAGAAAGTATGGATTATGCTAACTTTCCACTTTTGTTTCAAGACTTGAAAGTACTGATGATTTCCTTTTTCATATCAATGCGTTATTAACCTAGAAATGAAGAAGCCATCCATAGTGAGAAGACTTCTCCTGCGTAAGGCGGTAGGGCAAGTTCTTCACTCTCTACTATTGCCTGCAGTAACTCTTTTGCGGTGCAGGAGCTACCACTATCTGGTTCCAAAATCACTGCAGTTCCAGTCGCCAAATAGACAGCAATCTTGCAGCCTATACAACAGTCCATTTTATTAGATGACTGCATATCAAAGAATCAAACGGGTTAAATACAAAAAAAAAAAGATTCCAACTTACGTTTCGGGACGCGTGGAGTGATTTTTCTTTGATAGTAGGAGTCATCAGTCATAGTCTGAGTTTCTACAGAAGTCTTCCTGGGTGGAATGAGCCGTTCCTGGAAGCCACCGTCTTCCCCATCCCCAGGAGAGTGAGGATCGCTTCCTCCAACTGCTCCCATCAAAGTAAGCCGTTGAGGAGAAGGGTTCACAGGAGGGCCTGTAGTTTTTGAGGTGGTGCTCACTGCTGCAATTGGACCCAAGGAGCTCGCCCCACCTCCTCCGGGGCGGTGGCGGTCACTGTGACCTATACGGTCTTCCACAATTATCATCATGCATGTAGCATATCCAACTCCGATACCAACCAAATCTGTTTGAATAAGGTGGTATGGTAAATTGAATATGTGAATTGAACCTTTTTCCAAGGACAACTCGCTATACAATCCAATTTACTCGTGTGAATCCAGACGGTTCCAAGATTAATTCCGGTCTGAATTGTAGTAGTACCAGTCTTGGCATCTATTTTGTTCACTCAAACGTTTTTAGAACGCTGAACGCTGCAGCAGACCTCTCGCAGCACCGACACATATTATCGTCTATGTGTACAACCGACTCAAAGCGTCCACACATTTTTATAAATCATAAAAAAACTCACAAAGTTGTACATAAAAACCACTCAAATGTTATAGTTTTCCACACGCTTTCTCCTTATAAACTTAGCACCTCATATGAAGATATTTTAGAATTTTCATGCGTCAAGTGCATACAAAGTTGTTGGGTTTAATCAGACGGATCTGATTCTTGTCTATAGTCCATCATGATTGACGTCGACCATATTGCACCCTCCCTAATTACATGTAAAAAAAATTCCACTAAAAACTTTTGGAAAATTCACCACTTGGACCATGAAAGCACACTAGAATAGAACAAAATGTTTCCAAATAAATTAGCTTATCCAAAAAAAAAAAAAGAAAGTAAAACTACTCTTCACTTTTTTTTATCTCTGCTTTCTCCCACTTCCGTTTTTCTTCCGCCTTTCCTTCTTCACACCAAAATATAATAACTGATAAATCAATTTTTATTTTGCTGGGCGTGCGTGTGTTTTTCTTTCTCTTAGAAACCCCCAAGGATTTTTGCACTTTTTCCGTCAATTTTCACTACTCTCCCTAATTCAGATTATGCTAAATTTAGTGTTCCACTTTTCACTTCTTTCTCCAGATTTCATCTTTACATCGGAGAAGCGAGTGAAAGTTGTGTGTATACATGTTTCTGATGAAGTTTGCAATTGAACAATCCTCTTATAATTTAGGGGTTGACCAACTCTTTAGTTGCACTTTAAATAAATAGTTTATAAGTTTATTGGAATCCGTAGGACACCACCACTACTCACTCAGAGAGATAGAGAAACTAGGTAAAAGCTGTGTTTATATGAATAATGTTTTTGTAAAAGTTGAACCAGAGAGCGAAACATTGAAGACGAGAAGATATCGTATACATGTATTTCTTGGTAACATCAAATGACTTCCTCCTTTTTTCACAATATTCAATATACACATAATACAAAAAGAACACTTTTGAGGACCCTGGTCCAGTAGCCCTAAATATTGGTTGAAGTAGTATAAGAGTACGAGAAAGGATCTCTGTGTGATACAAAAGCCTTAAAGGAAGAGAAAGAGAGAAGGTGTAGTTTATGCAAGAGGTGGAGGCGATGAAAGCACGACAGTGTGTATCTCTGTGTGTGGTAAATGCATAGTAATCTACATTTTGCATGATATGCTCCTGGTGCTGCTGGATTGAGTAAGCAAGAGGTGAGCCAGTGTATGTATTCGTTTTTGTTTTGTTACGAATGAGTATCAGTGCCATTATCGTGCACAAGTTACATAAAAGTCTGCTGACTTTGGTGAAATGCGTTCGCTGCTTATACGAAGACTCAGTACAGTGTAAAGTTTTACAAGAAAAAGCAGACCGAATCTGGCCCGAAAATGTGGAGAAGTAGAGTATAGTAAAAACAGGCCAAGAGAGGCGAAACTTATGGAACGTGGAGTGCATATACACGCACATTATAAAGCTTTAAATATGTTCAAGCAGTCCTCACCAAGTTTTTGCTATTTTCATGGCACAGGAAAGTATGGTTAAAATACATGTAACTCCGAAAGGACAGAAAAGTATAGGGACAGCTGCACATACTCACGCTCTTTTATGGTTTTTTGTTCGTTCCAACATGAGTCTTATCCAGAACTTGGTCTTCCGTATAAATACCTTGCCACGAGGAGGCATGAAGCATGTACTTTTCCCATGCATTTACTCTTCGTGTACGGGGCTGCATTGCGAGAAAGGAAGGGAACAAGTACTCAGTGGAAATCCCATCAGTACCCTCCACATTGGAGAAAGAAGTTTACAGACGAAAGGAGTTGACACGGTACATATAGTACAGCACTACTACTCCAGTGCCTACTGTGCATACACACTTTTAAAAGCAAAGAGTTCAGGTAGAAAAAAAAATATAGCAAGGATGAAACAATCTATCTGCATGATATCTTGGTGTTATAAAGGATACAAAAACCCATTAAGAGTACGTAACCCTTTTCCTTCTACACAAAGTCAACACACACTTTTCATAGGCTTGCTACTCTCTCTGGTGTGAAAGTGAAAGCCTTTTATAAACGGTAAATGTAGCCGATGTAGGTTGGTCTGCCCCGTATGTGTGTGTGGGCGCACATAGTTTTCGATCTTGCAAATTCAAGCCACACTTTTTATAATATTATGCAGCAGCATACATCCAAAGTAATATTAGAGTAGTACTATGTGGTTTTTTAAAAACTTTTTTTTCCCCTGTCTATAGAGAATGTAGTCGTCATCTGTCTGTACTGGTAAGACTGGAAAGACTGGTATTTGCATACATGTACAATAAGTTGCTTTCCATCTTGCAACACACAGGGCAGGGTAGGGATTACATCTCTCCTCACTTTCCACTTTCTCTGGGAAAAGTGGAGTTGCGTTAGTAGATAGGTACTTGGCCTACTCTCAAGGGTTGGAAAGATGTTCAGTGCTCACTCTCAATTGAAGTACTGTCTACAGTCTACATAGTCTGGTATATTGTAGTGCATGAGAAACGAGAGAATCGATTGACTCCTGCCGATGCTTTCACGGAATTTTTTGTTCGGAGAGTTTCACCAAAACGATCCGATCCTTTTGATCATATAATCTTATCTTGTTGTCTTTTATGTTCCATATGAAAATTGACGTCTGATTCCTGTCTTCTGCCTATGGCGCTTCTTTCAGCTTAAACAATAAATTGTTGTGTCAGACTCAAGTGATTGAAGACATACATTATGGTACAATCATATCGTCGCCCATTTTGACCATTTCAGGTTTGATGACTGAACCCATAACCGACGCACTTTTCCAGGAATCAGAAAGGACACCGGTAGTAAATAAAAAATACACTGTAAATAAAATTAATTGAATACAACGAAACATGCCGACTTTCTTCCAACTTCATTACCAATTTATATGGACAATGGAGTTAATAAATAAAAATCTTGCTTACTCATTCAGTGTTCAGACAAAAAATACTTGTATTGCATACGTACATAATGGGCAGTGTGAGCAAAAATTTGCCCCGAGTGAGGATCGAACTCACGACCTTGAGATTATGAGACTCACGCGCTGCCTACTGCGCCATCGAGGCCTAGGTGCACGGAGCAGTGAACATGGCTCAAGTTGAGCGAGTCTTCCAGCTCTGCTTTGGAACATCTTGCTACTTGATCTATGCCATTCGACTCTGATTGAATGTTGGGAAACACTGAACGACGCATTCAATTAGGATTTTATTGAGGAAAGTGATCGCTATATCGATCAACCAAAACTGCAATTAATGTTAATATGAGCAGTGGACTGAGTGGATAGCTCTTTACACAATGTACAGATCGAAAGGCTTCCTCACAACTTTACTCAAATCCAACGCGATTTCCAGGAAGCATCAACCCAATAAAATAAAAGTTTCGCTAGGTTTTGTATGTATCTTTCGACTTTTAAAAATTAATATTACATAAATTAGACAACTTCAACTGTTTAAACATTTGAGATCATGTCAGCCTAACTTTAGATCAACCTCAAACTAAAAAAGGGCAATGCAATTTTTTGAGTGCTTCTCAATTCTCCATTAATCTTTCCAGAAAGGAAGTTTTAAAAAATGGGTGATTTTTTTTGTTACTTTCAAGTCTGCTGCCCTCTACACATTTTGGTATGAATAGTTCGACCAACTGAGTTTCTTGTGATTTCGTCTTTGTTCACGATGCTCAAAGTTCTGTAAACTCTCAACAAGTATCTCTGCGTGCTTCGTTCATTTTCGTTGCCTTCTCGAGTGAATCCATGTTTTTCCAACGTTGTGCAAAACCAGCCATGGTGGCCTAGCACAAGCCCTAAGTGCTTTGGGATCAAGTTTTCCGACGATGGTCGCGTGGTGTAGCGGTTATCACGTCAGCTTTACACGCTGAATGTCCCCGGTTCGAACCCGGGCGCGATCACTAAACTTTTTGATATTTAATTCTTTCAAGTTAGGGAATACTATTACGCAATTGTAAATGTCGATAAATGAAGCGTGGTTCGTACACACTTGCACATTTTTTAGTGTTTTAAAATCATATTCTCCTAAAGTAATCGTAGCTAAAATAGCTTCATCTTTAAAACTTTTTGTTCTGACGAGATTATTACTGATGAGATGAGATTATCATGAATAAACAAATGGGCTGAATCAAAAAGTGTTGCAATTTAATCGTAATACAACCTCACTCGAATCTTATAGTTTACTACAAAAGAGCACATATTTTCTCTACCAAAAAAGCTGAGCGTGACAAAAATGAATGAGACAAGACATGGAACAGAATCTCTTATGTTTATTAGCAAGAATTCTTCGAAGACACCACAACACTTTAGCATCTTGTCTCATTCTTACTTTAGAGCATACATTAGCTCTTACTTTAGAGCATTACGAAGCTTATCCAAAGTCAAATTCCATCACAGTCACACAGCAGAGAATATTAAAGCGTTACAGGCGGATTGCATGCGTTACATGCGTATACATTATCTCTGTACTTCTCTGAATCCTGCAAGAGCAAGTGGATAATGAAGTTTATTACTATATGCTGCAACATCCCACTTAAAATGAGCAAGTACAAAACTCAACAAAGACAGACCACTGGTATGAGAGTGTAAGGTGAATACATATCTGGTTGTATGCCTACATAATATACGGACGAGAGGGTGCATTTTACAACAAAGCAGGACTCTCTAGGTGAATAAAATATCATCAGCGTGATCACATCAGTAGTCAGCGACGCAAACACATACCTTCACATTCACATTGGATTTTAACGTTTACCAAGCAGGAAAAAAAGATTCCTCATGTGCGAACTGGTGATATAATGATGAACTGAAATTTAGTTTGTGTTTGACGAACGAGGTATGCACACAGAGATCGCCTCTTTGCCGACACTCGTCTATTTACTATTATCGTCGCGCTCTGCGGCATCATCGCATCATTTTTCTTTGCTTCAATTACCAACTCGCACATTGTGCATTTATACTGTGTCCCTTTTTGGGTTTTGTACTAAGAATCAGCGTATTTTCTTGAGAACGAGTCATCATATCTTGAGGCTGTTCCTTTGTGGGCTATTATTATCAGACTGTATAAATATTTTTGGTCTTTCCGAAAACGACCAGTGAAAACCTGAGCAATCCCGAATAATGTTGTGTAAGTCCATGAAAATGTACCTTAAAGTTGTCCCAAAGATATTTCGAGGTAAACACTAAAAAAATCATTCATACTTTAACTGCCCTTTGTGTGTAGTAAATATCGTGTTGTGTATCGTAATTCATCCGTTTACATCCATGAAATGCAGACAAGAAGAATGTAGAGAACAAAAAAAGGAAACTAAAAAAAAGGTTTCTTGGATAGCGTAGTGGTGGTGGTGATCAAACGGATCTTTGTTCACATTTCCTCAGGATCCAACAGGATCCCATCGCCGTCTTAGAAGAAATATATAATATTATACGTGTAACAGTGTAACTAGTGTTTACCAGACCCTTTTCCACGTTTTACATGACACCACGGACCCTTTTCAGGATTCGGTTGTTAACTAGTGGAGTACCTGTTAGCTTCCATTTATGAACATGACGGCTTATGGGAGTGCATGATGACTACTATGTATTGGCTTTCTGCTTTGTGTGTTGATGGTACGTAAATTTTACGTTTCTTCAGAGTTTTGTGAGAACTCAACACGTTATTAAGGAGGATTCATGTAAGAAAACCTTTTGACTGGAAATATATTTCAGTTGGATGCTGGACGGGGAAGAATCTAGTGTTGTCAGTTCAGAGTTTGTGAATGTGTTATGTGAACCTTCTTATAGGGTCGATGTGAGAAGCAACAAGTGTTAGAGCTCCAAAGAGGTTTTTTAGTTGGCAGTGACCGTAGAGTATACATACGTTGTCTTTGCATATTTGTGTTGGAAACTTTGTGCTACGAGTTGCAAAGCATTTCTTGTGTCTATTTACCCGATTCATTTTTGACAAATATTGCAATTTCTATTGCCCATCTATAAGTCATTATCAACAAAGTGATGTAAAGGTGAGCAGTCTTATCCTCAATTTTTAGGCGTGGATTTGGCCGTAGTTTATTATGAAACTTTAATTATATCATACAATTTTAATGTTATGAAAATAAAGTCGGTGTCTGGTGATGTTTACAAGCTTTTGCAATTTGCAAACCACAAAAAAAATCTGAATTTAAGCAGACTATTGTCGTTTTAACAAATGCTTTACACAGGCGTATATAGGAATTTGAAGTTGACTTAAAATTTTCGAACGCTTACAGTCAATCACACAAACTATATGGGTAACAACGTTCTTTCTTAATTCATGAGTGAATTTGGTGAATGAGCAAAAAATTCAATACTTGCAGATTGACTCATAATAGCGATTAGTCAAAAGGGATTACCTACTCACGCATTATTATAGATAAGTACTCGTAACGCGATTTCAGCGAGGAAAAGTTCTCTGAGGAATTTCATGATGTATACCCTAAAACGTTGCACAACGCAGGCCTTTCTGGTGCGTCATATAAAGGGACTCCTTATACGTTACGTGTAAACAACAATTAGTAGTTACAGACGCAATCCCTTGTAACATTAAAGCATTTCTCGAACAAAGCATTTCAACGTCTGTTCTAAGGGTATACTACATCATCATGAACAATCAAGTGGAGTATATGTTTGATGTTTAGAAATTTGTACTTTGATAAGTTTAGCTGAAGCGAAGGTATATTATGAACGTGGATTTAAATATGCGTGCAACTGTGGGAGGCAGTGTGACGTTAAGCATATCTCCTTAAATTAAGTTCAAATCCTCAAAACTGAAAGCCACTTTTGAAAGTTATATACACTGAACCATAATACCACTCTACAATCTTCTCTCTTTCAAATTGCGCAGAACAAAGAGTGAAATTAAGTTTTGTGGGCGAGAACAACTCGCACAAGCAATTATTCTAAACATTCAACGCAGCAATTTAAAATGGTACGGTTGAAAGTAATTTTGCCGAAGCAGAAGATGAATTTACAGAATGTGTTTAAGCAGTTATTAAGAAGCAAGTTTCATTCGTTCCATCCCCCACACAAGAACTGTTGTGGCGTGCACACGTACTTTTTAACGGCGCGTTTATGCATATCATAATGTGACTGCTTTCCTTTAGCAGAAAGGCCAGTTATAAAAGGCATTTTGCAGTCGATGATTGTCCGTAACGGTTTTCTAAAATGAAATAATCATCATCATTGACATATGAATTTTGGAGTGCATACAAAAACCAGCCTTGCCAATAAACCTTTGTATGAATGAAGAATTTGGTCAATGCTTTTGAAAGCGACTGTATACGCAGACTGTGCCGAAACCATGTGTGAAGATCCCAGTACACATTTAAGTTGCCAAACTTTTATTGACAGAAGCGGTAGAAGTAGAAGTCATTTCGGCAAAACCGTGTGTAACATTTCAGACAATTGACAATTTGACAGGAATATTGTGTAGTGGTTTGCAGTGATACGGTGCGCTCGAGAATGTACTAAGACAAGCGTACAATACCGCACTCCTCGCAATCCTTTTGAAGGCAGTGAAAAACGTGTCAGTCTATTTATCACTTCATTTGTATTGGTGATAGTGATAGTGTGATACATTTGTATTGTGTCTAGAGCCTATACTACTACTTGTTTATTATTTACTTCTTTCTGGTTTGCCCTCTTTTTTAGAAATAAGACGAGGATTATGGTATTTGTCTTTTTAAAAAGTGTCTCTCCTCTTCTATTTAGCTGTGGTTGTGAAAAGCGTCAGAAATTCATGTTCGTTTTGCTATTGCAAATATAGACGCACAAAAATATACGTTAAGCATTAAATTTATATTGTGTAGAAGAAGAAATGTCCATCACAGCTTTATCTCGTGTGGTGTCTCATTTTTTACCCGCACATCATCGGCGTATGCATACACACATGACTGTTTGTCTAGCTGGTATTAAGTTCATTGAAGAAGGAAATTGACAAGAGATGCTCATTTTTAAAGGTTCGTTATTCTGGTTAAGATGATTGTGTGTTACGTACAAGTACACAACAGGTATATATTGACAATGGCTATCAGCTACAAGATGCGAGTTGCCCACAAGAAATTTGCTTCTTGTTCTTGCGTACAATTTTCTCGCTTTTTGATTGTTTAGAAGACATGCCTACAGCAGTATGTCGCTCATTTTTTCGTTGTGGCTTTATGTATTTGGTTGTTTACCACTGTGTCACGGCATTGTGTCTTGCTAGTAAAAAAAGCAATCAACAAGTTCTGAAATATCAGAAATTCACAAGTGGTGCACGCTATAATAACAAATTCAAATGGAAAAAAATACAATACGACACGGATCTCTCTTCTTTACTATTTCGATGTACACTTGTAAAGTGTCAACTTGTCCTCATCCCTTCTCATCTCATTTCTTTCTTCGTCCTGACTTTATCAATACATTACACGACACTGCTCGTCATTCGACATGCAAAACGGGAAGAAATATAATGGGGAAGGGGCCGTGCGTAAATGTGGAGAATTAGTATTGAAAAGGAGGGTTTTAAATGATTGTCACGACTTTATCTCACAGTGGAAAAGCCTTGAAGCTGTATTAGCTGTATTGAGTTTACATTTGACTGACTTACGGAAAGAGAAGAATTCGATTTCAGCGACAAACCAGCTTCCATCAATTTCAGACTCACATTTTTTCACGATCTTGCTGTAATTCAGTATGGGCATGGCATATCCAATACACGTTCCGATCACACTGAATAATGTATTTGAATTTGTTAATGTACATTCCTACATTTCTCATACACCTCTACAACAGACCTTTTGTGTATCGTTGTTGAAAGCATAAAATTCTATGCGTAGAAATCGGATGTTGGATAGTATGCGTTCATCATGCATGATTACCCAGATTGAATGCGAAAAGGAAACTTTTCGTTTTTCGTGTAGTGAAATTCCTTTTGTGATACAATACAAATCTGACTGCTTCGTTGCTACCTCTATTACTGTTGACTGACTGCACTGAAGTGCATTGTTACCTGTTAGTCACGACGGTTGTAGATGACAGAGAAGCTCATTGGATTTAGCTGCCTTGCATTACCACAAAATAAAATCGTGGTCTGAACCACGCTTTGAGAGGCGTGTTTCCCCCCAAAGTACTGCAGAAATCAGAGTTGTGTGAAGTGATTTGAGGATAGGTGTATGACGATGAGTGCTGAAAATGTGTGAGTGGAGAGTGAGATATTGAAATTGTGGTAAAATACCAAGAGCCCTGACAGAGTAGCAATGATTGTTTAGAATAACTTTTTTAATCTCTCGAATCTTCGGTTTTGGGAAGGCACAGTGTGTGCTGGCATACAACTTGAATGTCTTCAAATGACACGCGAACGAGAATAGGATTAAGTATGTATGCTATATTCATGAAAAATTTTGCACGCTGTTAATAATTATATGCCACAAGTGAAATTAGTCTGGGTACTGAAAGGTATCAGTTAAGGTGTTATTTATTATTGGTGTAGACGCATAAAGCGTTTCAGCCTTCTCCCCTCATGGTTTTGCTTTTTGAACGCTGAAGTGAAAATCATGAATCACGATGACCAAGATTTTTCTATAGTTTCTGCTTACAGAGCTAGAACTTACTAGGTAAAAAGGTAGGAGTGACTGCATTCAACACTTGCTTTCAACTCTCTGGTATTCAATCACTCCACGCTCCACCCTTGACTCACACTTTTCCGTTGCTCTGAATTAGATTTTGCAATATGAAAAGGCCCGTGAGAATGAGATCATGCATCGATGAGTACGAACTGCTTATTTGATGCAGAGTCGACACAGAGTTTTAATTGCAACACCAAAGAGACATTACTAAGCCTATTTTGAAGTATGTTTAAATACTCACTCTTAAAGACAAAATAATAAGCTTGACATAGTGACACTCGTTTGACGTTGAACTGATTGAGTTGATTGAGCCTAGTTTATAATTGTAGCTTCGCAGTATTGTCTTAATGATGACTCAACTCCCATTATGCATTCATAATCCAACTGAACAGAAAAAGGGAGGTTCTGCCGCTGCAGTATGTGCATGTGCTAGTGTCACCCAAACTCTTTTTGTAACTCCTTGCACAACCTGTAAAACAAAGCGAATCCATAATACTTGAGAAGTATACCCATACATATAGGGTTTCACATTGCGTGCTTTGTTATAAGTGGGGTACACAAATTTAATTCTTTGTTTTCATTCTGTTTCGTGTTCAACAGACTCTTCACTCCGCTCTCCGCTTGACTGAGCTGACGTCGCAGGAGATAAATGATGGAAATTGTTGCAAAAGTGCTTACGGAAGGAAATGAGATTCATGAGTCAATCTTCCCTGGACAAATGCCTGCTTGTATTACACACACGTCTACGGTCTACCTATATGCCCTTTGTAGCGTGTAACTGCTCAAGTGCCCAGTTTAACTAGTATTTTTCTATTCACAAATAACATTGAGGAGTGGAAATGGAAACAATGTGACTACCTAATATACTCACAGGAAAAATCTGTACTCAACTCAACAATGTGAAGTGATGTGTGTAGAAGCCAATGACATGCAAACATTGCGCTTTGTTGTGAGATGAGAGCAAACATGGAATCTAGGGCTCTCGTGTAAACTAAACAGAGACAGTCACACATGGTCAACCAGATAATCACTGCGAAGAGGAGTGTAATTTTGTATTTGCATTTCCGCTGGTGCCTGTGTTTTGTTGATTTTTTGATAACTTTCTTCCTGCCCTCTGCGCCAGCAACAACCTAACCTCGAGTTAGAACCACCACAAAAGCGCGTATCAAGTGTGTTCGCAGATAAGTTTTGATTTGGTAAATGTGAATACATTCATGAAATCGTGATTTTACAGAACACTCATACATACGTGTAGTACAGACATTGAACGAAATGAGTGAACTGCGCAACGGAGATTTAGTGGAGAGTAGTAATGGGCTCGGTGCATCCACTGGATGGAACTCATGGTCAGCTTTGAAAGCGGCAAGGAGACGGCATCCGGTTCGACTCTCCGCATCTGTGGATTCCATCCCTTACATGGATAATGACTTTTTCTCCTCCATTGGCAGCCTCAGTAATTATCCTGGTAAGTAATTGCTGCAATTAAATAGTGCGCACACCTACTGGCACCAAAGTTCTGTTTGCAATAACTGTGCAAACTGTGAACGACGCTGTTTGTACATGTTGCGTGCATGAACGGCTAGATTACTTTCCATTTTAGGTTAAACGAAAAAAAAGCTTCGAACCAGTAGTACACTTCAACTCTTACATCATAAATAGATACACATAAGATGTAAGAGTCAAAAACGGCATTTTATCTACGTATTGGCATTCGGTTGTGCTTGCATCAGAACTTTCAACTCTGATAAAATCAATATGTAAGAAATCGTAAAATGTTAATGCTTTAACTGGACCAAATACAGTCATCGGTAGGCATTACTATTGCATGTGACAATTTGGTGTGCAGAATTCACCTCATAAGCATATCTTTATAGTTATTGTTTTAATGCTGAATATCGCAATCGCATTTCCCATGAACTCACAGGGAATGAGTACATAGATTTGGATTTTTTTTGACAATTGGAGATGCTCTCCTTTTGTTTTTTCTTGACCCGAACGCAACTCTGAAAAGATGTTTACTTGCAGGAGATGCTATATAGTATTAGAGAAATGTTTCTCAGTCGAGTTCTACAGAATGAACAGCAATTAAGGCACATGTAGGAAAATACATCATGATAATTGTATCTTTTCTCCTCAACGTTTTGTTGATTGCTGATGACTTATTGCTTTTGGCAAACTCCTTGTAGCATGACGGTAAGTGCGAGTGCACAAGGCAGACAAAGAAGACGCCGTTAATGATACGAGATAACGAGCGTTTTAAAAAAAAGATGTAGCGTGGACGCAGATGTATGTCTGAGTATTTCACACTGCGACAAACCATGCGTATCACATCTTGACGAAGTGGAGACAAAGTGGAAATCATTAATTTACTCACAATTTACCGGTTTTAATAATTATGTTATGCACTGCAGTCATCTTGTCACAGGCCTCATAATAATAACACGATTCCACAAGAACTGCCATTTATCAGTGAAAAAGTAGGTAAGAACAGAAGATGACAGATTTGACAAATATGTTTGCTTATTTGCCTTTCACTTCGACTTTCTGTGAAAATAGAAGAGATTGGTTTTTGATTATTGACTAGTATTGCGCAAAGGAAACATTTTCCGTGCAAAGTCTATATTTTTGATAAAGATTACTGTGAATTTGTACAAGTTATTATATTATAGTCGAGGAGGAAGCAGTATAAAACTATTAGTGCAGAAGCATAATTTATCATCTGAATTGAAAATGAACTGCTTTCAATCCAGATTGCAAAAGTGCAGGATCTACATATATGCCCCACTCTTATTCGGCCTTTTATAATTCGACAGATTGCAGAGCATGCAGAAACTATAAAGCGAATGTAGAGATAATACGCATTGTCTGCAATGATCCGCATCGTAGTGATTGATAGCAGGAATGAGAATTCCTCCATTGATAATTACTACTGAATTGCGGTGAGAAAATTAAGGGAAATCCGCCAGTCCATTAAAACGAAAAAAATTAAAGTAAGAAAGTGAACTAGACTCTAGTTAGTAGAGTATTGCTGGCTATCAAATCACCAAGTTATTCTGATTTAAATTATACGTGTTGTTGTGGAGCAGCTCACACCATCAGTGCGTGCAACGCAGTGTGATTCCGAATGTCTGTCAACTCATCTCGCTGACACTTGACATCCCTTCTCAATTTACTAACGAAAAGATAAAAACACGGAAAAATATTTGGGATATAATCTTGCATAATTCACATATTTTTTTCACTCTGCGCTCCGTGTATGGCGTCGATGCAGTATATTGCAACTCTATGCACTATGTGGTAGACTTTTGAAACATCGTTGGAGGGTTAATAAAAATTGCTTGAAAGGAAGAAAGAGCGCACCAAACAATATGCAAGCTGATTATGTCATGCAATCCAATATTGATGAAGACTTTTAGATTGCCATAAAAATGCGAAAAATTATTATCCACAAGCTCTCTTACACCGTGGACAGGTGACCGTTTCAACGTGATACGCTATGTCTATCTTTTAAATTCTACATAGTAAATTCGTTTTTGTAATATTCTTGTGATCATGATTTTCTTTAGTATTGAAGCACACCATTGCAAATTACGCGTAAGATGTAAGACACTTTAGACAAGTCCATTCAGCGTTCAATTTCCAATGCGTACAACATGCCGACCCTTTGTGTAGCTGTCGTAAATGCCTTTTGAGCTCTACGTCGATCCTGCTTCTGGGCTTCTGGTTTCCTAAAAGTGCCAATTACTGAGAGTACATTATTGCTTCGTGGACGATCACAATAATCTCACTACATGTTGCAGCGTGTTGCTTAACAAATGGGGAAAATGAATGAAGCAGCCATGTTAGATAGACACAAAACTTTGTTAGCGTTTTGTAGCTCACAAGTCCACCTTGCGTTAGGTATATAATTTCAATAGACATAAGGTGTTCATGTTTGCATAATTAGGCCCTTCCATCATCATCCAAGTAGAAAATTGGTAATCGAATCCGCTGGTCCTGATTTTGCCTATACCAACAATAATAATACACGTTCGCGTTTGACTACAAGCGACTTGTTTTAAACAAGGACGTGGAATAAGTAGCTTAAAGTGGACGCGAGAAGAGAAAAAAATGCAAAGACAAGCCACTCTCTCACTCTCATCGAAGAAAATGGCTCTTTGTACAACAAATATGGGCCGATCGTGCTTGTTTTGTGCGACGAAGTGATGCAAGTGATTATTATGATTATGACATATGATCTTTTTCAAAGTGACCTACCTACACAATAAGGTAGACAGCGCTAAGTGCACGATTTCGAGGAGAATTTATATTATTAATGCTGCACGGCATATTTGACGCGAAGGAAGCTCTGTGACGATGTGGCATAAAATGAGATGTTGATATAAAGGATATTTTGGAAGAGACTGTATAGAGAGAGTCAGTCTAGAATTAATCATGCATGCATTGCATTGTTTTCTCTCAAGACGCGCCTACGCATCATCATCTAATTATCGTCGTTGCCAGAAAAAAGGTTATCATATCTAGGCATCCTCGGTCTCTCCCTCTCTTTTGAATAAATGGATGAGAGTGGTGCACGCATTTATTCAAATCGAATCAATACTAATATGAAA
This sequence comes from Alloscopus bannaensis, assembly GCA_027743745.1. Taxonomy (NCBI): domain Eukaryota; kingdom Metazoa; phylum Arthropoda; class Collembola; order Entomobryomorpha; family Entomobryidae; genus Alloscopus; species Alloscopus bannaensis. Next base: position 36,920 of record JAHZMW010004053.1, read on the forward strand.
GTCATTGGGGCATACAATACACATAGGATTTAATGTATCCAAAAAAAAATGAAACGCTTACACATACCCAATCATCCTTCACGGGGGAGAGACAATTCCATATAAAAGTTATGGAGCATCAATTTAACAATGCGGAGGAATGCGAGTGATGCATAATGTAGTTGATCATTCTTCAAGTGCTCACGTCCACACAAGTGTTATCTCCTGTCATTTTCAATTATTTATTTGCTCATTCAACCTCAACTTTGCGTACATTGTAGGAGACGCTCTCTCGGCCTCCTGAAGGATATTTCTTTTCAGAGATGCCATACGATGGATATTGAAAGGAGAAGGTGTGAAAGAAAATGATCGTTTAGGTTGACACAACCTCTAGGTTACGCACTTTGTATGCATTGTACCATTTCTCTAGAGAGAGAGAGACGTCGACTTTTTTAGCAAATGGAACAAAAACGAGGTGTTGAAATTTATGGGCTAATCGATTGAATTAGACAAAATGTCAAAATGTGAAAGACGTGTTATCAAGTTGAGCATTGAACATATGCTCGTCATCGTCACTCCAACAATGGACAGGTGTGTGAGTCGACTACGATGGCATTGTACCCTAGATATCGTTTACTGGGAACAATCGATTTTCACTTTCCTCTTCCAAATGAACAACGATCAAATGGTGCAAATAATTACGGGCGTTGTGTATTTTTTTATTGTGTGACATAATTAATTAACTACGAACAAAAATGTTGACCGGTTTACTCAATTCTTTGCTCATTGTCATTGGGACAAAATAGGATTTTGGGGGCGGCTATGTGACTCCCTTCAGCATTGTTAATAAAGTGATATTAATCTTGAAGCACGAGCTCTTGCCATTTTTAAGAAAGTGTGGCTCTTTGGCATTGGCTCATACATTTCAGAGGTGACATTAAAAAGGATATTTACCTTTGCATTTTTACCTGTCAGAGAGTATAGAATTTCACAAAACCATATACTTTTGCTTTCCAGCAATGCAACACCTTTTGGTGAGTATCCAAGTCGTGAGATATTCATTACATTTTATATTTCTCTGTGGTCCACCTCTCTCTCTCTCTCTCTGGAATCCAGTTTTCCATGGGAAATCCTTTTTTAAAAGGATTGATGACATAATGATATGTATTTTACTGTACAGTCACTATTAATTCTACGGCTACTACATGCTGTGCACCTGCTGCTAACACATTGTCGATTCGTGGTATTCCATGGGTATGGGGTGCTGTGCAAATTTCTTCACTATCACACGAAAAAATCTCCTCATGTTTCAATTCGCAATTAAATCACCGCGAGCACGATAATTCAGCGTTTTACAACACATTTCTAGCTTTTTATATCACTTAATATTTCCATGAAGCAAGAAAACACACCTGTACTCTGCATCCTGTGTTTGAGTCACTCATCTACTTGCGTAGTATCGTATACGTCTTAAGACACAGCGTGAAGAAAAAGTGTCGACTGTTTGTGAAGTCGTGTGCGCAAAATAAATACAACTTTGTACTCCCAACAGCTTTCCACATCCATATACGATCCATGACTTATAAAAATGTGAAGGATAATATGTTGACTGTATCAATTGCTTTATAGAATCCACTTCTTGATTGCCCTGGTAGAAGTATGCTGAACAGAGGGTCTGTAGAAATTTTGCTGAGGTAGTATTGCTTGAACGTGTGGAAAAACTTCATCACGATGACCTTGATGGTTTTGGTAGACTTATGTGGTTAAAAGATAACCTTTATCCTTCGTGCTGTTAGCACACGGAAAATAGAAAATTAGACTCGTACATAATTATCGTAAGCTTGAAATGCACCACACTTCACTTCACAATGAAGACATTTTGACGTGTTGCTTAAGATTTTCCCTACTTTCAGCGTTTATCGCCATTTACTAAACTACCAAGTCTGTGGTAGCGTATCATGAAGTCGGCGTTTTCTGTAACATTTTAAACAGGCGAGTAATAAGACAGGTAAACGTAGCCTTGGTGGATGTCTTTGTTTGATGCTTACCTGATTTTTTAAATCACGACATAGGAATCAACTGTAGCAAACTGACAAGATTTCTTTTCCACTAATTTAATTCAGCTTGAGCAAACTTGTGTCGGCTGACCATGTGTGGGTAGCAGCATTTAGTGTGGATGATGGGAAAAATTTGAAAAGAGTAAAACGATTGACCCTGACAATTCTCATAGATTGTTAGAGAGCCAGGGACTCACGGACCACATGCTCAATGAGAAATTGTATGATACAGGCATGATTTTAATTATTCAAGGACATCCACGCAGAGATCAAGGAGCATGTAAACGTTATATTTTGCACATATATTTTTGTTGTCTGGATATCAATGCTGATTGCCTGAAAAATGAACAAGAAAGTGCATACAATAATTTGTGCGATTTTTTCAACCTTGCAATCATGCTGAATCAGTTCGTTTTCCTTACATTTGTGTAGTATGAAATTGTTAGTATTGTTTTCGTTGACTGATTTTTTTGTGCTTGCATTGATGAGCAAACGCTATGTACAATGCTTGACACATATAATCTTGATAAATCTGCAGTGGTTAAACTAGATAAATATCTCGATACTTTGATTGATACAAGACGGAATGAAGCCATCGAAGCATGCCAAATGCACAGCAACCAGTAACATTCACAAGGAGTATGAAAAATGGCCGTGTAATTTCATTCAATTTTTCGTTTTTTTTGCTTCGTTGCAGTGAACAATGGGAATTAACATAAAAAGATTTGAATTCAATTGAATTCGTATATATTTATCGTTGTTGAAAGTTTCGAAGGAAATTGAAAAATTAGCAGAAACCCCAAACAGTGACGCTCTCTCGAAGAAACGATTCTATGATTGAGTGGCTACCCTTTTTTGAATGCAAACATACAGGCACACACATGGTCAATTCATACGTGCATCATTGTCTTCATTGTTCCGGTTTCTATCATTATCATTAAAACGTCTTAAGTAGTTGACCACAAAAACTCCATTAAGCAGGAGTAACGAGAAGAGCAAGGATTTCTCCAATCCCACTTTTTTTGTATTCATTATCTGTTCTTGTGACTATTGAATTTTTCCTTCTTCATTCTTCTTCGCCTCAACAGCTATATAGGTAAGCAGGTGGTGACCGTCTTATTCAACAAGTCACTATACTATTATTTTATCAAGCGAAGGAAAGGGATAAATGATAATGACAATGTCCCGTCGTCGTCGAAAAAACAATTTTTTTTTTCAACAAACGCGAAACACGGATAGCACAATTTGCAATTACTTTGAATTACATTCATATTTTACCACGTACAAGTCAAGGTTCTAAAAGGTATGAATTGAAACTAGGAAGAATGGATCCTCGCAATCTTCACGCTTTCTTCATATGTATAAATTGTGCTTTATCTAGTATAACGCACTAATGTACAAAGTACATTTACTTGTGAGACATTATCCGTCAGTAATGCGCTGCCCCTTTTGTTGCTTAAGATATTATTCAACACTTGTAGAAGTTATTCATCCGCATCATTTTATAATGTGCAAGAATAAAGAGGTATGGAATTAAACGTGCAAATTCCTGTGTAATCATTTCCCATTGTGTATCACTCATTTATCAGGTGCGGGAATGAACTGTTTATAGCGTCCTCGTGTGCAGAGGTGCTACGTACTTTGCATTTTGCATGTAACATGCACACTTGTGAAATGCGCTTCTCGGGGACAGCAGACTTCCTTTTATTGTAAATGAAGGGAGAAACGGAGAGAACTTATCGAGAATAATTCTTTTAGTCCGTTGAGAAAAAGGAAGAAGGTCAAATAATGAGGAACGAGGATTATCATTAGAGACTCAGTCCTCATCTGGTTTTCTGGTACTGGCTCCTTCATTGCTTCCTATTATTGCGGTAAAATGGATTTTTTTCTTCTTGAAATTCATTTTTCTTTCGTGAACGTGTATATACAAGCGGTGGAAAACTGGTAGGGGGAGGAGAGACAAATAATTAGGTAGCTCTATTCGAGCTCTTTTTTTTCTACTTTTTATACGCAACAAAACCCATTTGCGTATATATGTGCGGTGGTGGTTGGTTGCAAAAAAGATAATATTGAGGGCTTTATGAGGAGGGCGATGTAAGTGCTGATGATGATGACTACGTTTAGGATGATTGAACGGAAAAGCAGGAAAGACAGGTGAAGAAGATTCGCGTCTCTGCTTTGCGTGCCGTCTTTGTCTGGTTTGCAGTTGAAGAAGACAAAACGACTGAAGTAAATGAACAAGTGAATATGAAGAGCAGAGACTCATACGTGTTTTATATCCCACCAACCAGTCAGTCTAGAAGTAAACAACTCCTCCGCAAAAAAAGTGTTTTTGGAGGGTTTTCGATTTGTTGGAGAGACGAAATTTTGTTTTCTGGTCGACAAGCTTCTTTATGGAGTTTACACACATACCCACGGAATTACAGAGGATGATGCGTACGTGTGTGTGTGGCTTATACTTTTGCATAAAATATGCTCACTGAAACAACACAATGCTTGATATAAAGAAAAACAATGTTGGTGTTGTGTGAAGGAAAATGTAGAGAGGCTAATGGTTTCGACATGAAATATGCCACATTACAAGTTTTTTTGACTGCATGCATCCAAGCCAAACGTCTATAGTATTTTGCCACCAGAGCCAGTAGCTGCCAACTACATTCCAAAATGTACAAAAAAGATAATCTCTAATGGTTTGTGAGCTATCTCGTGATTTAAAGCAGGAAAGGAATTCTTTGTACGCAAAATTGTACACAACTTTTTTTTCTCGACTTCATGCGTTTTTTCGGATCATCAAAGATCAAGATTGAAAAGTGAAGGAGAAAACCTGTACATGCGAGTCAAGTTTTATGTGCAAGTGAATTTTGGCGTCTGAAAATTGGATACAGTTGCTCATGTATGTAGAATTTGTACATTGTACAAAACACAAGTGAAGATAGATGTGCACATTGTTTTAGCTGTCCTTTTTGATCAGTGACTGTGACTTTTATTCTAACTTGCTTGAACCCGGTATCAATCATTGCCATTGCCAATACCAGACAGATATTACTACAAAAAAATATTATATTCGGTTGCGTTGCAGGTAACAAATAGCTGTGCTGTTCCCCTTTCTCCAAATATTACTTGGGCCCGCAGGGTTTACCCAAATGTGCTTATCTCTGTATCAGAAAAATAAGCACCCGCCCGGTTTTGGAGTTTTCTAAATACCAAAAGTTCATATGTCCAGTCCACCAGAAAAAAATTGTAGTCTTGTGCATTGGTTTTAACATTCAATTGATTTGATGATTATTGCAATGGATGGCCACTCTGAGCCTTGTAACGAGAAGTCATGAAGATGTGAACGAGTACAAGTTATAGCTACTCAGGAAAAAGCTAGAAAGGACAATTGTGAACAGAGGTTGCACTGAGGTGAGTGAGTGGCAACGTCAGGATTATCGATTGATGTCATTGCATATTGCTGGTAATTATAAGATGGTTCTGCAACTGAACAGTAACCCGACATTACGTTTAAAATTTAATGTGAGCCATTAATGATTAACTCACGAAATTACGCAACTTGAAATTAAGGAATAAGCTGCAGCGTCTGCCGGCACGCAGTCATCAAAGCCAATTTTAAAAACTTTGGGAAATTTACGATTACAACTTGCGATCATCCGTGATCACTAATTGGATAGGTTTCCACGCACGGTAGTGTGACACACTGGCATCGTTTGCCTTTACTTTATAATTGTGTAAATCGTTCGTAATCGTGATCAATGTTCATCCGCCGCATCCATCTTTGAGGATGCACTCCAAATTGATATGGCTGAGGGTGAGTAACAGTAAATTAAGATTATTACGTGCTTCATATGACATGCAATACATGTAATCTTCACTCTGCTAGCTTGCGCTCGTCATTAACTGTCGTCAGTTAAACCAAATGAAGATTCTCATAAGATATTGGCTCAACAGCACGCAGTGCCAATTGATGTTTGAGTAATGAACTCTCATTTTAAACCTAATTAGTTTTACGAAGAAGCCAACCAATGGTGAGTCTATGCACGTTGTATGTATTCGTTGGCTCATGTTTTTTATCGTTTGATTTCTTCTACTTTGACTGCTGAATGTAAGAGAGTATCAATCAAGTTCCTCTGAGCAGCCTGTTTTCTTGGATCCTCTCTCCTCTGATCATCCTCAACCGGGCCATTTGCACTTTAAAAATGATCAGGAAGAGATGCCCATTTGGCGGGATAGTGCCGTCAATTTAATTAACGAGAGAAGTGAGATGAATGAGAGAATCACGAATTATATGCAAAGTAAGCAAACACAATACTATCTCAAGCCGTAATCCATGGTAAAGAAGAGGGAACAGTGTTCGTTTGCATATTACTGCGGACACAAGTAAATTGATGCATCTCAGGTTTCATCAAGTGCCAGCGTATTTGATCATCATTCTGATAAATACGAAATTACAACTCCTCACCAACTTTCTTGCAAACAGAAAAAATTAAAGTAAACATATAGGTACGTAGGCACAAGTAGACAGGTGTATTATACCTGAATAAACTCGACCTGTCTTCTAGAAGCAGTCCCTGGAGCGTCACTCAACAACGATTCTGGCAACAACGTTTCTCCAATCCATCCAATGAAAAATCTATCTATAAAAATATTCGTTATAATATTTTCTATCACAGTCGTTTGTTGCCACACACATGTGCATGTACGTTTGTGTTGTGGGTGCATTTATATTCTCTTTCTCTCTCTCGAAACATGTTTCTCTCCGAGGAGACATGAATTTAACAAGTATTCTTAATATGTGTCTGTATACATGCATTGTGTAATTCATAGAAGCATGATCATTTCAACAACAGATGTTGGCTGCAGGGATGCCAAGATTTTTGCATAATATCCAGATCATCAGACCGGCTTCTTGTTCTAATCGCTGTAAATCACTAACATGGATGTTGTATGTACTCTTGAAGGGATTTTGCTTGAGGAGCAAACTATCATCTACAGCCTTAAGTATTGACCATCGCAAACCAACATGTACGCATTTGCATATGAAGTTTGCAACAAGGAAATGATATAATTCTGTAATCATCCTTTCAAGTTGCTTTTCAAGTTGGGAGAAATTTACTGCGGTAATGTTATCGAATCTACATAGAAAGTTTTAATCTCACCCTTGGGCCACGGTGTAAACTAAAGGTTTTTCTGACTCATGATGCAGGGCAGTAAAAGTGAGAATTTGATTGAGTGACAGTGTACAAAGATGCTTTGGCTTCTTTTTGACTTTTTTCAGCTTTTGATTTGCTACTGAGCACAATAATTGAATCGGGTGCATTGAAATAATCACTTTAATGTGCGTAGATCCAGAAGGCTTGTTTCTTGCAGCGGAGAAATCAACAACTTTTGCCTATCATATACCTATAATGAAAAATTCCTACCATGTTCTGCCTTCGTCCTATATTCCTCAAGATTCATTGATAATACCTGAGTCCTAATCAAAAGACGTCGTATCGAAATGTTTGTTCAAAAGAATTGTTGGATCAAATGTGAGATTACATCAATTCAACTCGGAAAAATGTCCACATTATCTCCGACAATTCCGCAGTTGAAGATTAGATAAGAAATCTTACAGGCTTTGTTAGTGTTGCATGTGTAAATAATTTTGTGAGGTCAAAATCTGCAAGAAAGTATAATACACCCTTTTTCTGACAAGGGATAACATGCAACACAACGCTCATTTACTTGATCCGATCATCATCGTAATCTGTCGTTTCACAATACAATTCTCTCGCAATTGTGAGACACCTAATATCTTCCGTCTTCTTCCTCCTTTTAGTACAATACTTCCACGCTGTCATATTACAAAAACGATGTAGCAACGATGTGTTAAGGATTCATTAACCAACAATACACATTATATATATAGTTGCTTATCCTAGAATCACCTCCACTCGCTGCGTTGTCAGTGTTTTCGTCAAATCCGCTTTCCATTCGCCACATGTGCAATGCACATGCCTTTTTACAAGATGGATGACAATTTCTAAACGAAGGTTGAGCACTCCTTTTCTTATCATTTCGCAGTGTGCGAAGAGGCGTCATGCAAGTGTCTATGATTCTGTTTTTTATTTATTTAGTCACTGGTTTACTTAAATTCAACTCTATCTTTCCCCATTTTCCTCTTTCAATTGTATCACATTATTCATGATGCATGACGACACATGTGCATTCAATAATCAAAAACAGACGCAAGGAGTTTCACAATATTTTGCGAATGCTCAGAAAAAAATTACACTGCATGACACCCAGCAACACAGTAACCCTTTTCACATCTCAAAAAGTCTATAAAAGTGCATACAAAGATGATCAACTCCATTCTCTCAGAGAGCTAAAGGAATGATAAAACAATTTTTATTTCATGATAGAATATTATAGCCATCCGCGTTTTTCATAATTCCATGATGATCTCTCTCAACCATAACTAATCTGACATCATTTCAAGTCACTACTTGTATACACATGACCAAAGACGCAAGGTGGCAAAGAAACATCAGTCAGCGTGACACTGACAACAGACCGTTCTCCTGTCATCTTTTTTTTACTGTAAAAGTCATTTTTATTGTATTCCTTATTTTTGTTGATTCTTCCCATTTTCTGCAAGAAACGAAGAGACAGTCACAACACACACAACAAACATCTTTTTGCTTTCCGAGTCGTAGCCATCATCATCATTATCATCATCAACCCTGAGCTTTTGGTGAACAAAACATGACGAACACAACTGATTTTACAGGTTTAAGAGAAATGACAGCATACGCGCATTGCACACTCTTTGTGTGCTGGCACATCAATGACTATAATATAGTTATATAAAATGTTTGTTATACTTGATCGTGCGTGCACCAGTAGTTAAACAGTGTGTTTCACTGTTGAATGCTTCGTTTTTTCCTTGAAACTTCTAAACTTAGCTTGTGGTCCTTTTTCAAAGAATTCGTGTGGATGCCTGCTTGCAAGTTGCATGAGCATAATAATATTTTTAGGATGATGTACCCCTTCTCTCCCTCAATTGTCCACACGTATTTATTATGATCATTTACGACTATTAAATAGAAAAACCATTGCCCGTTTTTCCTATACGTTTGCCACGTTTTTTGATAGTCAGCGATGTGTTAAATCGCCATTATTACACGTATTACCCATTGTGATTTTCACTCCGCTTTTCCGTCTGGCGTCGTTCCGTCGTTGTGTGTACATTATATGAAAAGATCTCTTTTTTTGCCAATAGTCAACTTGAGAGGTGGTATTATGTATGATTGTCGTTCGTGAAGAAAAGATAAGTCAAGTAATGAATGTTGTGGACAAGATGCGAACGCTTCTTTCTGTATGAATGTGAAGATGAGATTTGTGGATGAGTTTGTAGCGTGTGGTATTGCTTCCACATGTTTGCGATAAGGAGAGTATTTTTTAACACATATTACTCGGCCATTGCATATTGCATCCTCTTGAATGTCCACCAAAAGTGTGGTTGTTGTAAACAATGGGATTTTTATCTGTTTGTGTAAATCTTGTCAAGTGAGGGATAAAAACAAGGTGTGTTTCCTAACGTTTTATTATGCTCGCTGGTGACTAGTTGTTAAAAAAGACTATTAAATCCGGCTAAATTGTCGCTGTGGTGTGCTCACGTTGTCGCTTGGTGTGTGGTGGTGACGTGAGAGCAGAATATACGGTCGTGTTTTCGCTGCGAATTTGCTATTCCCGAAGTTCTTACCGATAAATTTGCATGGAGAAGGGAAAGAAAAGGGTAGACGTATTGTTGTGTAGAGAGATCGTGGCAGGCGACATCAGGTTGGCACATGTGTCCATCGAACAGTTTGATGTTAATGATGACAAAGATTTTCGTGTCAAAACTTGTGTAATTTTTAGCTTTTTTGGCAAGTGTAATTTATTATGGATGTCATTACTGCTTCTGATGTATTTCAATGAATGGCTTGTTTTATGATTACAGAGTACACCGAGGAGGAGGATGGTAGTGTGAATAATATTTTGGATGCCTTTGGAGGAGAGCGAAGTGCCTCCGTAAGTGGGCTTAGCATTCATGAAGGGAATTCCTCGTGGACGGTTTTGGACTGCCCTTCTGTTCTTCCCGGTCAACCAAATAATCCTGACGGGGGAGGGGGTGGTTCAGTCACTAATGGTGTGAATGGGGGTGTGAGGAGTGGGATCGCAACGATGCGAGAGTTGTCACTCGTGGGAAAGGGGAGCACCGCAGGGGACGCAGAAAGTTCAGGGGTTGGAAGCAGTGCTTCAGGTGGTGCCCACTCCACCAACTCATCAGCAGCCTCGCCAGCAGGTTCAAGTCTTTCCCAGCCACCCCATAATGAGGACTATGAGCATGTGTACTGTCAACTTGACCCGTATTTTGTAAGTCCACAAAGACTTTTGATTAGCTAATCTAATCTTCTCAATTGGCCTTTTTGTTTTCTTGAGTTTTCCTTTGCATTTTCCCATCAAGACTTCTAATCACGTAGTCTCTCACTCTTTCTCTCTCCCTGTGATTCTGCGTTAATTCTAGAATGCAAAATGATCATTTGAAATCCAAGTCAAGAACATTTTTGTTGACAAGAAAAGTAATGACTTTTTACATCATGCGTTGTACAAAACCTTGGCTCTCTGGCAGCCGCTGTTAGAAAATCGTGGGGTCCTTAATTAATTTTCATGAAAACTCTCTCTACAGGAGGAATCAATCAAATGACAGGGCACAAATTAGCTAGTGACTAAATATGACTTGCAAAAGATTAAGTAAAAAAAAGCTTGCCAATTAATGTTCAACACTCGAGTTCTAAAGCTCTCCGTTTTTGTCTACCATCACTTTATCATTCTGGCGTATCTACCAACTCGTTCAAGAAGTAAAAGAAAAAAACCCAAGAAATGGGCAGAGAGTGTATGGCATGACATTAGAATTTTCAATTGCCATTGTGCTTCTCTCTACCATGAGATATAATCATTATGTATGCCATATGAATTAAACTCAGTGTGGAATGATATTTCAAGCGAATCAATCTTTTTTTATATAAAATTGATAGATCTCGATTAGTTTTGGGTTACATTGCGATTTAAAATCACTGCACAAACCAAATTTGAGAAAAACCAAAGTATTCTACGATTTTATTGTACGAAGCATTTTTACTACATTACTACGTTTCAAATCATTTGCGTTTTATAACTCTTAAAATTATACGTAGATAAAGGCCAGATAATGTGTGGTGAATTATAGCAAGTTTCCTATCAAATTACAACCAGTTTAGCCATTTGTTTTCTCTTTTGCGGCCGTATATATCTGGTACTGCACATATATTATTTTATTGAGATGAATCTCAATCATGGAACTTAAAAAGGAAGATGTCTAGAAAACTCCTTTATCCTTGCTTCTCGCATAAACTTCAGGAAGGGCACCATTAAATCAGGACAGGAATGGTGTTGATGACGACAGTTTGGAATTCCAAGATGAGCACAGAACTCACAACAACACGAGATTGTGAAACCATTGCCTTCGTTGCGTACTGTGTTTACGATACTGAAAGTGAAGTACAGCAGACGTGAAGCTGTGCTGATTTTGTCACTTGTCATTTCTCAGCCTCTTTCAAGGTTGTTAACCGTGTATGCTACGTTGCATACTGTGTACAAATCCTTACTCGTCGTACGGAATGAGAAACACTATTCATTCCTCAATCGTACATTTGTGAAGTTGGTGAGGCATTTCATTTGAAAATGATGAAATAGGAAGAAGGCGGAGGAGGTCTGCTGAGAGGAGATTGGGAGAGTAAAATGAATGGATTTTTTGGTTCTTGTCATTACTCACATTTTTCACATATGGCTAACTTCTCTTCTGCGTGACTTTCAGATACAATGCATAGCTCCATAATTGTGCGGACAGAGATGTAATTCTTGGAATTCTTTTTCTTTCGTTCAAACACCAATATATGAAAGCATCCACTACACGAAGAAAATGAGACTGCAATGGGAGAAGGAGCTACGTAGGTTCCGATGATTTTGATCTCGGGTAAAAACTAGTAGCCAAGTGGAACAAAAAATACAGAAGAAAGGAAAGCCGGTCCTCATTTATTTCAAGTGCTCCGGTTTTAAAAATCACTTGTTTAACAGAAGAATGGAATTGAGAAATCTTTTTTCTACAATGGAATGCGTTTCCCCATAATTCTGGTCTCTCTGAATACGACTGTATGCTTACGTGTCCGTGGGAAATGACATTCGAAACTTACCATGTCTGGCTGGCTTCATATCGTTTTGACTTTGCTCGCATCGTTTCATTTCTCAGTGCATGGAAAAGTGCACCAAAGCCCTTGGAAAACGAGTTGCATTTCATAGAGAGAGAGTAAGAATTTTTTTGCTTTTAAATTGCATCTACCCATCCCATCCAGTCGTTTGTAGAGAAAACCTAATAGCTGGAAGAGGATGCATGGGAGTCGTAGGAAAAAAGGAACAAGTTTACAACGCTGTAAAACGATTCTTCTTGTTGATCGTCGTTGTTGTTGCTTGTGGTGGTTTTCGTCATCATGATGAAGACGAACATTACTGTCCCACCGACTTTTTCCTCAGAGCAAACTCACATCTTGCTGAGGTTTTTCGTTTTGGTTGGTTAACCTTCCAATTTACCTTCGTCTCATTTCTAAATTGAAGATTAATGATTTAATGAAATGGAACGTATACGATCGTGTTGCAGAACCTCTACTTTTTAGACTGCACTTGGCTAGCTTCATGACAAACTGCACAAGTTAATTTTGACAATACTATTAACATTAGACGCTCGTGTGTCTTGCGGAGATGTTCAAATGAGTTTTCGTAAGTATGCTAATTCTATGCAACATGTATATCGCCCCGATAATTGGAGCAATTCTACTCTGCTTTGGTTCAGAATACTAATGATAGGTGAGGCAGATCCCACGTTCTGAGAGGAATGAATAGGATAGCTCTATACAGCCTAACAAGCCAATAACAAGTCAAAGGCGAAGATTGTTTTGTACTTCTTTGATTTGTCAACCATTATACGTACAAGATCCATGACTGCTAACAGCAAAAAGCGATGATAGATGTTCTTTCCTGATAACCGTATCATTTCATTCATTATCACCGTGCCCATGATTCGAACGAGTCTTTCATTAGCTATGCACAAATGCTGCTCATCCCATCTCCATCACTATTTCACTTTACCATTCACACTGTCCCTGTCGCCAATCTTCATCTTTAGTGGACCTTGGCATTTATGACAGAAGAGGTGGAATCGTACGTGCACAGTTTCGTCTTCATTAATATGATTACTTCACCTTGTCCCATCCGCGTCCTTGAGAAGAAGCGTAACCAATAATAAAACTTTCTTTAATTGTACATTTTCATGTAGCATTATTTTTACACAACCTTCCATGCACCTATCTCTAAAAGCTAAAATTGTGCACGTTATATTATTACCACGTCTTGTGAGATGGGCAAGGAATTAAAATGCATGTTTCTCGAGGTGATTCGAGATGAAAAGTATCATACATCAGTCAATTTAATTACAGCATTATGTAGTAAATGCGATGTCATAATGTCAGAATGTTTTGAGATGTTTCCCTTATAGAGAGTGCCACGTGTATTCGGGAAAGCACTATAAACACCGCACTGCAGACACGCACCGGTGCAGAGATGCTTATTATGCAACTTTTACGAAGTTAAGAAATGGAAAGGTTGAATGAAGAATAAAACTCTCCTCGAGAATTTCACACAATTTTTCAACAGCAAAAGCACCTCGTTGTCGTTGTTATTCAATGTTCTGGAGATATCCAGGAATCCTCATCATCAGTATGTATGACTGGAGCCAATCGCACGGATTCTACAAGTTTTTTTTAAAGGAAGCATGTGAATTGTTGCAGTCGACTCTCCGTCGGAAGAAGAGATGCATAATTTGTGACTGGTTTGATTGGTCCATGTCGTCTTCAACTCGGCACAATGGCATCTCACGAAATTCCTCATCATTCCGCCACATTACTACGTATTATCGTGGTTGAATGCTTATTGTAAACCAGTCTACTCTCTTGATATAGGGAAAGCAAACCA
>JAHZMW010004054.1:0-28096 GCA_027743745.1 Alloscopus bannaensis
TTTTTATCCACTTATCCATTTTCATCCACTCAGTAATCGTTTTCATCCAGCCGTTTTTAGCCGGACGAAAACGGCTGGATAGCCAGCCAATTTTATCCATTAACATGTCTGGTGTTGAACAATTAAGTTAGTCTAGTAGTTGAAAGCGACAATCTACACTACTCACAGCATAGGTATACTGAATTTGTGCTGACAAATTATTTTTTATAATGCGGCATAATTGCCGTCAGAACGCTTTTCTTTATTCTGTGCATATGTAATGAGTTTAGCCTGTGGTTGTTTGTTTGTTCTGTGTTTTTGATTGTGAAGTTTTTTTACGACACAGATGGCCGAGAAAGGATTTTCGATGTTTCCTATTTACCACTTTTCCTACGGAACTTAAATGTACGAGGACAACCATGTGGTTTACGAATTCCATAAAATGAAAGTAAACTCAAATGGCATTGTCTTAGGCTAACTGAAGCCAGAGTATGATTTCCAGATCAAATTAGTAAACGAGTTTTGCCGAATACATATAACCGCGGTGTATTATAGTGCATCATGTTTACAAATTTGTGAAAAGAATAATTTCTCGTTCAGATCCGGCGGAGAATTCTGTAGACCAACATTACTTCCTACAGAATCCATGTGAAACGAAACAAAAGGTGTCACTGTTGTTTGTAAGTGAGTGCGCAATGGAAAACACTTTGTCGTATTTCCTATTAATTAGAAAACAATGTGCGTAACACAATATTAATTAATGCGCGATGCATATAAAGGTTTGATGCGATTTGTCTTAATTCAAGGACTCGCTTAGTCAGCAAAGCTCGATACGGTGCATGCGAGTATAAGGTGACGCACGTAGTCGTAGTCCCACTTGCCGCAAATATAATAACGCAACAAAAAAGTGCGTTTTATAATATGAATTTATCTTTTGACACAAATATCAACATCCTTTGTGTATATGGTGAGATACGTGATAACTATGATGTGGTTATTAGTAAGTTGCTGACAATGGGTCAATATTCCAGATTTCCTGCTACCTGGAATCAAATTGAGGATGTGCATAGAGCCTAATCGATGAAGATAACTCTTGTAAGGAACACTGAGTGAGCCAGAAATTCTGACTACAGAGATTCAACCAGTTTGATATACAGTGGAAGTAGTGGCTTCAGTGTTTGTGGTGAGCTTCCAAATGGACTTGTGATTCCCATATTTCAGCATCCCAAACGTAAAAGTGCCGCTGGCTTTATGTGGCGAAGTTTATCTTTGTAAGTTGTTTGCATTCAGTATTTGATTTAGAAATTAAACATGCATTTCATGCAAATCTGACCGCACCTTTCCGCTTTCCATGGGTAGCAGGGTAGACATAATAAAGTCCTGATAAATGAATGAAGGACATCCGGTAAAGCATTGCTAATCTAATGTAGTTCTTGCATGTTTGAAATAAAGATTCGAGTGAGAATGGCAAATGCTAATCTTTAAGTTTTTCGGGAACAACCTTTGTGCATGCATTAAGTGTTGTTGTCAGCCGCAAACACGATAGCGCTCAGAGGTTTCAATTATATGTGAATCGCGTTGTATTACCATTTCACTACACGAGATGTACTACCAGGGAGATTGGTGTGCACGATGATAGTCGAACATGAATCGTTAAAGTCATGTTAAAGTGAGAGTTACGTGTCGCCAGTTTTACCTCATCAGTTTACAGAAAGTTTTAGCAGTCTCTGTTGCGTGACCTATTTGTGGAATTTAGTGAGTTCTTTGAAACCCATTACCCTTTTTGTACTGAGTGCATTGCAATGCTAAAGTATTGAACTCATCATTGACAGAATAGATGTATTTTTTGTACAAATATGCATGTAAAGCTTTAGCTTTAGACTTTAGCCACATTTCACTCAATTGAATGAGATTGGCTGAATATTAACTTTATCTACTCAATATTCCATGTTGATATTCAAATCTGTAGTTTGACAGAGAGTATAGAATAATGTCTTGTGTAGTTATCTAATTGGGTTGCTCAACAGAGCACTTTCGCACTGTATATCTGTACATCCTGTGTGTTTGCGTAGAAATATAAATTGCAAATTAGAAAGATTTACAAATACTCCAAACATTGAGCTTGTGACACATTCTCCCCACCACCAACTATGCAACAGCCAAACCATAACAGCAGTGTAATGCAAATTGTGCTCTTTTCACGTATTCAGAACGCTGCTGGATCATTTCGTCAGTGCCAACAATACTAACGTAGACGAAGGGCAGCAACAGTAATTCTGACTTTGTCGTTTTCGAGTTGTGTACATGATAGTCAAATCCACAAAAAAAAACGACATGCGGTGGGTTGTAAGATCCACAAAGAACATAAAAATTACATCATCTAATGGGGATTTGTGTGGCCATATACCCACCTCCACCTTTTCTAAGCTACTCTACACGGATGCTGTATTCTTTTATGAGTCAGACTTTAAACGCCAACGTTGTGTACATAAACTACAAGCATGAAATTTCGTGGATTTACCTTCCTCTCTCATGACAAGACATTATAGTTTCCTTTCATGAGACGATAGCAAGTTAGCAGTCGGAGCCAGCAAAACAAAAAAAAATCAATATAGGCTCAATTATACAAACTACACCAAAGTCATCGTTTTAAATCAGCACGCTATTGTTGTAAAAGTGGCAATGAAAAATCTTCAAATTGTTAAGTAATCAACATCAAGTAATTCAATTTCTTCACTCGAAGTGGCTCTTCAAACCACTTTTGTGTGATTAAGCAAATTATAAGAAGAATGCCATATAGCGTATATCTACTAGATGTGTTCCAAAGTGGGAAAGTGAACGTGTGAGGCCTTCTGTACTTCCAGTCTTTGTGACGCAAGACGACATAGCAAGCAATAAAGTTCCAATGTGTCGAACATGCGGATATTTGGTGAAGTATTCTGTTGGGCAAAATTTGAATTAATGTCTGGCAAAATTAGTCTTGCCTTTATGCAACCGAGCAGAGAGAGTTCTGACAACGGACGGGAGTAATGCTTAAAGCAAAACTATATTTTTAGCATGTGTTCCAACCGCGCTCGCACGGTATGCATAAATTATTAGCGACTCAATTTTGCTTGTCCTGTTTTTCATTAGCCATGACCGCATGTTTGTCGTTAGCTAAAGTATTTATCTTTGTTCTTGACGACGAAGCTTAAGAGGCTGAACTTGTCGGAGGAGCTAGCAACTTGGAAATAAATTTAATTAGAGAGACGGAGCAGGTGCATCATATTAAAACAATAAAAATTGCTTTCTCACAATGCGAAAATGTTCAATCACGTCGAATTATAGGATGATTAGGTTTAAAGCTAGAACATCCTTAAGATGTTTGTGCCTGGCGTGTTTCAAGTGTAGGATGACAGGCAGGATATAATGAACGTGGATATTCATAATTCATACAACGTGATCTGCTAGTCTCGGTTAGGAAGACGAAACCCTCTCTTACTTTGATTTGACTCTGTAATACATGTAAATTAAAATTATGATATTATAGATGTTTTTTGCTGATGGCCGGTTTTGTTTTGTGAAACACAGCTTTTTAGGGTGCTCCCCAGGAAGATTCCTCCCAGTTGAGCTCAAACTGGCGGTATATCGAAATTAAAATGCACCAGCAGCATATTTGTCTAACCATGCTTTCCGCCTGGACTGTAATTCTTACCATTAACTTCGTTGGAGTGACCTTTGCTTCGACAGAAATTGGACGCAAGTTTGCAACCCGAATTTTTTCTGTGAAACATTTTTGAACCATGCTCTTACTCTATTGGGTTATATATTTTCAGCATCAATTTTGTCACTGATACGTCCTATTGTGTCTCCACTGCCCTTTTTATACGAGCCGAACACTATACACTTGGAGAACTACGCAAACCACGCCGTTCTTCTTCCAATTGCAGAGGGGCGATCATGGGTTAAATCGGAGGAGATTTTTGAAATCCTGGGAAAAGATGCGATAGAAAACACGAAGCCCTTTACAGTGATTCCTCCCAAGGGTCATGGACTGATGGTTGTTATTCAAGAGTTGCAAATTCCAGCGTATAACACATTAAACAGGAGTTTGCTCGTTGTTGCTGAGAATGGCAGGATTGTAAAATGTTTCAGCAAATTTGAGGTACACGGAGGATCAAGTAGGAGTTCGTGTCTGCGGCCAAATTAATAGTCAAGCAGAGCACAATCCTAGTGTCGTCGACGGCGTGGGTCCTCGAAGCTTTTTCGTACCTGAAGGGAAGTCGATGAAAGTTCGCTTCATTTACAGGGATCATGAAATCCGCCACAGCACATTTCTCCAGAAGCAAGTTCCGTCCTATGATTTCGGCTACGTATTTCGGGCATCCATTGCATTTACTGCATACAAAAGTATGTGCCTAATCTCAAGAAACAAAGAAAAAACTTTACAGTACCGATTACTGCAACTCTTGTAGAATGTTTATAAATCCTTTTCAAATTACAGCTTGCCCTCATGGACCACCTTACGAAGGTCCAAATAGCACAAAATTCTGGCCTTGCAAAATCCCTCGAAGCGATCGAGAGCCCGTTTCCGCTTGTGTTCGAGAGGAGGTCTTTTGTGACAATGTTATCAACTGTGGAATCCACGACACAGAGCAGTTCAGTCTGGACGAGAAATTTTGCATGGGATCATCCAACGGCTCGTTCCCTCCTGCTTTTATTAATTCTCCACGTGAAGGTGAAGTAGTTGACGTTCCCCGTTTAGAGGAAGCAATTCAAACCCGATTATTGGTCAAGCGTCCGTATGAACTCAACGGTGACATGACACTTCAGATGACTCCCAATTCTCCCTCCCCATTCGACTCCTCCGAACCTGTGGACAGTCCTTCAGTATCGCACCCCGCCTTTGTCGCCCTCATCGTGTTAATTGCGGTCATTTGTCTGCTCTTGCTCGGACTTCTGTTCCGGTTTTGCTGTAAAACGTGTGTGGGGAAACCGGACCCCTTTGGAGACACCAGCAATCCCGAAGCCTTAGCCAGATTTCACGAAAATCTGCGGAGTAGAGACAATCAGTCTGCTGCAAGGGCGCCAGGAGCTTACAGAATTTCCCTGGGCAGACTATTCAAACCCTCTGACGACTTGCCACCGTCCTACGATGACTTATTTCCAGAACCCAGGAATAAACCTATTTCTAGTCGTAGCCCATCGAGTGCTTCTAATAATTCAACTCATTCCCGTGCCGGGGTGGGCGTGACAAGAATTTTTATCTCAGGAACTAGAACAAGTGTTACCGAGCCTCATATTGTGGAACCTGCGTACACGGTTCCCGTTCCACAACCAAACTGTGCCATTTTGGCTGGTGGAAGTGCCATATTTACAAATGACAGTACTTATATCAATCCTTCATTTGTGCACATAGACAGTGACCCAGGAACGAGTAGAGGGGTTCACCCCAGTGATTACGGTGATAGGTCAGCTCAACATAGTAGAATAGAAACTATATAATACAAAGTCATTTGCAATCTCAGCATTTACAAGTCTCCTAAATGCAATATGTAAATCGTACCTTACATAGATACATTTAAAAAAACACTTTATTTTACGTCAGTGCTTAATAATAATATGTTATTCATAACATACTATATATTTTGAATGGAAATCTTGAATGATACAATTTTAATGGTGATGTATGACACTACAATGAAACTTGTAAACGTAATCAATAAAATTGCGCATTAAATTATGCAGAATAAAAGTCAACTTTACGGATATTCACCTTTTTATGCCTACCAAATGTGCAGCCGCAGTTTCAACCTGAGATAAAACGTAGATTTTCTCCTTAAATTCTGTCTGTAAATGTGAGTAAAATACACACAGCTTTATATTTATGTTTTAAAATGCATTTCAGGTCAATCAAACTTCAATTCTCCAAATCTCTTAAACGCAGCATGGCTATACAGGTAAAAAACCACTTAAAAATTGAAAGGTAGTGATTGAATTTGTAATTATCTTTACTTTTGTTGTTGTTAAATCCTCAAAGTGGTGAGCGTTCCTTTTTCTTTTGTGAAACGACACTCACCACACATAATATGGAATCCGTGAGGCAGTATTCATTTCGTTTGTTCACTCAAACACTCATTCCGCTTGAAGTGAACAGTGCCATGGACATCTCTGTGACGGAAATGCTTAATCAGAGAGTGCTAGCATCAAGATTTTACCAAGCGTTCAATCAGATTAACACCTTTTTGTACATTTTCTTAAAAGCCCTAACTACTGTATACTCAACCCCTTCACATCCCTCTCAACAATGATGCCTGTCCACTAAGTATTATAATTTTTGGATTTAAAGACTTATGAAACGAGTGTTGTTAGTGTGCTTGTGTTGCATGTTGTAGGCAGCCAAAAATAATCTCATTTCCTCAACAAATTGTGTATGTTCAGTGCGTATATCTGGTGCACACTTAAAAAGCATACTTTTGTTGCAGAACACGTCCACTTTTTTGGGACGTTACATTATACCCATTAATAATAATAGTAGTTTGCAGATTGAACGCAGACGTTGCTCACATCACTCACCGAGTGAGAAAGATAGTCACGTCACGTCACTTTGTTCTTGTAACACAGTCTCCTCAACTGAATGAAACGTTGGAAAAGTTGAAGTCAGTGACTTTGACTAAGTACTTGTTTATGTTTACCATTCATAGCCTGCAGCAACACCTCTGCGTTGTGTCTTTCAATCATTTCATCATGCTGTTTTGCCAACAAAAGAGTCCATTTAATCTTGACTCACGCAGAGGGATGTGGAAGTTCTCGCTTCTCTGTGTACATACGCTTTTCTGAGTACACTTTGTGGAGTTCGCTGTTTCTTCAAATTTATCGACTTTTATTACTATTACACGGGTTATGGCGATTTGGGTAACCCTGAAACTAAACTGATGCAGTGGAGAGCCAGAAAGAAAGACGCATTGCAAAAAATTGAAAATGATCGCATACACACTCCTTATGATCGAGATGCACTTGCACGCACTCACACACCAATAATATTCATTTGTGCATTCATATGCTATATACTTGGTTTTCTCTGCATTGATACAGAGGAATTGAGTAGAACATGTCTTTGTGGTACACCTGTGAATACATAAAAAATAAGGATGTGCAAGCGAGGCAAAAAGAATTTTTCTCTATTAATATTGAGCACATTCACGAGATTATATGATGATGATGTGAAGAGCTCTTTTGTATCTGTGGGCTATAAGCCCTGCATTTCGCATTTACTGCAGCTGTATGATATGTGCCCACAGAAAAAGTAAATAGTCTTCATGAATACCTCCGTATTATGCATCCCTACGATCGTAAAACGCTACTTTTTATGGCCACCTCTTCATGATCGAGGCTAAAAAATAAGGTGCAAAACTAAAGACGCAATGGTGATTATTATGTATATGCTTTTTCGAGCTGATACAGCACAGTTTTCGTCTTTTATTTTTTACTACACAAAATCTGGTTAGTTTGCTAGAGCTACAGCCACCCTTGTTAAAGTCAGGTTAGTGTTGCTCACTGACGAAGAGAGATGAGCTTTTTTTTCGTGCAATCCACAAATGCATGAAAAAAAAACTTTGTTCGATGCGGTTTCCCTTAGGATACAGACGCGCTTAGGTTGTTCTCTTTGGTGCGAGTGAAAAAAAAGATTATTCTATTCTAGTGTTGTTATTCAGAACGCATGTATCATCCTATTTTTTTTGAAGATGTGTTTGTGTCTGTTCTAACCGCATTTCAGCGTGTGGATTCGCAATTTTGAGGGAACCACGCAAAATCTACGTGAGCCAGAAGAAGCCAGTCGTTTGTTTGCTCTCGGTGAATTGAAAGTGCTAGTGTGGCGAGTATTTTTTGTGTAAAACATGCAAACATGTGTATATATGCATGTGTACAATATACCAAGGTGGCATCTACTAGAAAAGGTGATTTTCAATTTCCCATATTATCCTATTTTTTAAAAATCACATTTATATATTCCGGCAACATGAAGTTTTAGTTAACATTGAAAATTTTAAGTGAGATTTACGTACATGAAGCAGATGCTGAAACAGTCTTTACCATTCATCATTACGCATCTCGCTTGGAATATCAGGGATGTAGTATATACGAGACACATTCCATGAAGTATGACAATTCCGGAATTATACTCGTCTGCATGTGTGCAGCACATTTTATTCTCAGAGCTCATGGAAAAAATACAAGTTGATACAATTGCCGTCAGTATCACCGGAAGTCATTACTTTCAATAGAGCTTATATTTTCCATTTTGGATTTTTTTAAAAATTCAACTCACATGATGATCATGTGAGTATCGCTCTTTGTAATTAATCGTAGGGAAACACATGGATAGGGGAAATGAAGTCTGGATGATAATCGTGTGTAAATGGTTTAAAGTGTTTGTTGCGCACACATATCACGCTGCTAAAGTGTGCGTTATACTTGTTGTTGACAAACCTTCAGCAGTAAACAATGCAGAATGAACGATTGAAATTATTATGTAACGTGTACCTAGACTTCCTCTTCCAGCAGAAAATGATAATCGACATGTTTGTATCGTGTGGAATATCCAAAACGTTGTAATTTATCAAGAGTTTGCTAACATATACCTGTACCCACATATAATATAATATGTAGTGTTTTAATGAGCTGTTTTTAAATTCAAAAGAGTACATAGGATTATGTAGCAACCTGCGAGAGTTGTGGTGAAAACATGTCAGCGAATACATTTTACGTGACTTGACTGACGAAGGATTTGAATGTCTGCTCACTGACAGCTTTGTTTTCGTCAGAGTCCACGTAAATGCTTGGATTAGTATTTACATCATGTAATATTCTGTCTGATCTTATGTTCCTTCATTCCTTACCCGCTACCGTTGCTCCACACATACACGAGGACGACGATACGTTCTCTTGATAAGGAATAAATACGAAAAAGGTTTGCTGACAAAAAATAAATACTGACAGAATAAATACCGCACCTACACAGCCGTGCGGTGAGTGCATAACCTCAATTTTGCAGTTTTTAGAAGGGATAGGATACAGGAAGGTGGTGAGGCATACGAATTACAGGGGAAAAGTTGATTAATCAACTTTCTGCTGACCATCTTGATAAATTCATAAGAATGTAATTATTACATGAAAATCCTGAGGTTTATGGCATCAGCAGTGCTCACACTTTGAAATTGTTGGTTTTTTCTCACTCTTCACAAAATCTGACAGGTCAACAAGTGAAGAAAGAGCATCATCCAAGTTGTGTATTTGGGTTGTCTAAACACTGAAACCGAGGATTCAACAAACGTGTTGAAAAGTTAACATGCGTTTACACATGTGTCCACCCATTGAAAATTACAACCTCTTGATTTTCGTTCAGTTTAAACAAATTTACCAAGAAGACCCATGAAAAAATTTACCGCAAAAAAGGCGTCATATAAGCATATAGTTTCAAGTGTACACACGTTGGCAACTTGTTTGACAGAAAATTCTCACTTGTGTTTTGTGATTTCTTCATAATAATCGCGGATTGCGGTCTCTCCAACCAGCAAAGCTAGCCACAGTGAAAACTGGGTGTGAAATATGGAGCAACCCAAGATCGCATTTTTACTAGACGTTTTGCTTCCATTTCGTTTTGCGGAGGGACACAGTAAACTCTGACATCTGATGAGTATTTGTATGTAAGTAAGATTCAGACCTTTTTCCTTTGGAAGATTACAAATTATGGCAAGCTGTCAGAGATTTTAATTGGCGGTTAGGGTAAAGACAAGCTTCAAAATTCGGTCAATTTCTTCAGCATTATGTAAAACGTCGGTTTAGAGTTTAGAATGACAAAGACGTCAATGTAAGTGTGATGACATTGCAAATTCACAACTCACACTGTAGATTTGTATACGGCAGGAAACAAAATTTCTTATCACTTTCAGAATCCTTTCCAAAAAATGTTTAAACTAAATGTTTCTTATTTCTGGTAGGAGTCTCATATTATGGTATCATTTTCCTCGTTTGATAAACTTAAGCCATTCGCCTGTGGTTTACATTTCAGCAACATCAACTCTTACTGATCTGGCACGTTGCGTTTACATATAAGGTTATAAGGTGCGATCGAGTAGACTAGGCATGTACAACTCTTGGAAAAGTATTACAGTACAAAGTGTAAAATGCCGGCTAATTTAGTGTTAGGTTCTTCAATAAGTGTACCTTAATTATTTTGTGTAGTGATATTTACTTCTTATTTGGAATACTTTTATCTTTACAGTTTCAAAATCGTGTATGCAACAAGACCCTTTTGGACGAAGAATGCTGAAGTGCCAAAATATATAAAATTCTATACACCATTTCTACATTAGTTGCCATCTTTTAAACTGTTAAAGTTGTAATACGTGCCTCCAATATACTACATTTAAGTGTAAAGTGGAGACGGATCATGATATAATGATATCTGTTTCTTTTTGCTAACTCAACCAAATGCTGCAGTAGCGAACATACAATAAAAATGCCAGAGCACGAAAGGAAGCAACGGCGGAGCGGAGACCGGCCTAGAAGCGACTTCATGCTGGAAGCTGGACAACTTTTGTCGGAAGTCGAAAAGGGCACGGTTAGCGAGTCGAACAAACATGTGTCTTTACTCTTAGCGAGATCACGGTCGTTAGATGTGTTACCGGCAACATCTCCAAACTCCTTCATTAGTTCAGCAAATAATCCGGATAGCAACATTGTGACAAGTGCCTCGCCTGAGGAAAGGGACTGCGAGCAAATTGACACGTATGTGACAAACGAAACTGCCAGCTCGCGTTCTCTTAGGCGAGTCGTGTCAAATTCGGCTGAGTCATCCTCAACTTCTACAAGCAGCACCACGAGGAATCGCAAACCTGTGAAGGACGACGTTTCATCATTTGTGCCTTCTCACAAGAAAGAAAAGTGGACTGTGCTCAAAGAGAAATCAGAGCCGAATAACAATAGTCATGAGAAGAATTACAGCCAGAGTAGTCGAAGTAGCAGCGTGAGTACCACGAGTAGCAATTGTAGCAGTCGCAGTGGGGGAGCCACGGCTAAATTGCACAGAAGGTCATCGTCATCGTCGACAACAACAACAGGAGGAGGAGGAAGAGCGTTTCAGGAAGTGGTACTCAAGGAGCCGGTGAGAATGACTGGATACTTGGAGAAGCGCTCGAAAGTGGTGAGAACGCCTTTATCTTATCGCACGCTCATACTACTTACGACTTGGTTTTTCTGGCGCAAGGAGAAGTTCTAGTTTAATGCTACATGATATTACTCTAATTGAAAGCATTGGGATTGATCACAAAACAAGAAAGCGTTTATTTGCTATTTCCGCATTGATCAGTTTGCTGATGATTGTATCTTCAGTAGTCAGTGAGATGTCGCTTATTCCTCACATAGATTTCCAATTCCAACCGCTTTGGAGTTTTATCAATGCATCGAAATTGATAGAGAGGTCTTACAATTGTGCTTATCTTGCAAGTAGTTACAAATGTTACAAGTTACCATTTACGAGTAACGTGATATGTCTAGTATACGTGATGCGAAGCAGCACATGACTACATGAATGTACCTAGCGAAACACAACTTCCTATAGGATTTACACAAAGATTCTACAAGTGTTTCTACATCGATAGCAAGTATGTTCACAACGTGCACGGTTTGCAACTATTTACCTAAATTCATATAATCCAATTTATAGCTAACTTGTGATAAAATATCCGGACTGATGTTGCAAAACACATTCATCGTTTAGTAAATAGGTACCTAAAATCAAGTAAAAATTAGATTTATGCAGAAATCGAGTACAGAGAGTAAAATTCATTCTCTCCCCCGTATTTAATTCGCAATCGGAATTTTGGTTAAAGAGTAGTGCTATGCACAAAGTCAGAATTGGTTGTTGAATCATTATCCTGGATTATTTGAACAAAGCAGTGTGCATAATTTGTGTATGGTGTGATGAGATACTCAGATGCTGTTCGAATGGCTCATTATTTGCATAAGATTCGGTATGATCAACTGAATAACACGCTGAAAAAGACCAAACTCAGATTTACTGACTTGATCCACGCTCAAGCTCAAGCTATGTGGGGCAAGTCAACTTATGAATAAATGCATGAATCATAAGATCGTGTGACGTGTGACATCGCATTTTATTACAACCAGGCTAAAAACCTTTTGATTAGGTACACCTTGAGTTATTTATGACGCAGTGCATGAGTTTTGCTCTTAATTTGGCTGTTGAAAAGGTATACTCGTATATTATTGCGATTTCCTAAATAGAATAGAAAACCAGTTCGATTGTATCTGACAGATAGTTCATCAGTGCCTTTTATACAATGAATGCCCGAAGTTTGTGACTCTCAACTAATTCTCTGCAACAGAGTTGACACACGTGTTGCCATAATACATATGCTTTGGTGCTGATTTGGGTTGAGCTAAAATGGCTTGTTCATTTTCTCCATAAACCGAATTGCCTTAAAGTAATTTTACCCAGTTTATTCGCAAAAGCTGTGTACACAATTGCAATGCAGTATAGAAAGGTTCTACTCACTCTGAATCTTGATCGTGTGCGAGTTTTAACGAGACTTCATAAATGTATGCAAAATAGTTTGCTGCAATTTTCGGGTTTTATTTGATGTTGAGAAAGATGGATGAAGAAGAACTGTGACAGACAGAGCTAACCTAAATTATACGTGATTTATAGTCGAATTACGGCTTAATTTTTGTCTTTTTTGAGAGGAAAAAAAAGAACGGTTTTGTGGTGAAAAGTAAATAGGAAAACAGAAACTCCTCCTTCAAAACACATTTTTACTTGTCTGCTGTCACTTCTTACATTCACGTATGACATTTAAGTTTGCATGAGATTGCACATTGCACGAACATTGTTATTACACTCCGTATGTGTATGTTCAAGAGACAAACATATTGTTACTCACTCTCTCGTCGAGGCTTCAGAAAATCGTATTGAAAAAAAGGAAAACGACGAGAGCCAACAAAGAAAGAAAGAAGACGAAATTTGGGTCTGAAAGCCATGCTAACCACACAATGCAAGATAAATTTGAGATGGAAAGCTTCACAGCAGACACTAATTGCAAAAGCCTACTTTTCTCTCAGAAAAGCATTATGATTATGTATTTTGATTTAACCAGACACTCACTCAGGATTTTCTGCTTCTGCTGCTGATGATGGCGATACATTTTTGTATTCTGTATAAAAAGTATTTTTAAAAAACTACTCTGAACTTGTCTTGCTATTTGGGAGGAGGACGAGTTGCACATTGTTTGGCCGACAGAAGACTCGCTTCTTTTGGAGTCCATTGATCCATATGAATATGAATTTCTCATCTGCAAATGAAATGGAGATTGCTACACACGCTTCGATTTTCAATATTAGTTGTGGCTTCCATATTTCTACTGCATATTACACTATTCAAGGATGATAGGTATGTGTGATGCTAGTAATTTTCAAGCATCAACTTCACAAGTGCTTTTTACGTGTCTATATATTTTTCAACACTCTTTAGCGTTCACGGTTGACTTTTCAGGGATTTTTTTTTGCCAGCAAGCTAAACTGTGAATGTGTACCAAGTGTCCTACGTTCCATGAAAAAATCCATTATATTTACTCGTCACTGGGCACTGTAAGCCTCGCGTCATGGTTCGGTGTTCGGGTATAAAGGGGACTTGGACAAAAGCACACACACAATAATATAATGATCATCAATAATCCTATCACAAATGAGTTGACCAAATCAGGCAGATGACAGGTTTTTACCAAAAGAATCGCTGTGGTTATGTTTGCTTCTTATTTCTGCTGTCAGTTTAAAGTCAGAGAAAATGGAGAGATATACAATGCTTTGGATGTTGGGAGTACGTCGTTACGATCATATTTTACGGGTAGCGTGTTATTGATTCGTATTCGAGGTCATTATTTCGTTACTGTCACTCACGGGGAGAGCACTCTGTGAATCGCACTGACTAAGCATTATTAGTCAGGGTACTCACAGTGGAAGTAGTTGAAAAGGCGTGTTATCGTGATATATGCATTGGTGCTGTGAAAGACTCGCATTATTAGCATGGCACGCTGAGGATTTTCCTTTTATTGATCACGACTTCGACATAAAGAACGTGATCATATTTCTAAAAAAAAAGTCAGGTTGTGTGAGAAATGAGGAAATGGCCATCCATCTTCATAAGTATATTCGCAATCTCAAAAGCGAATCCAAATGTGAGGAGCAAAAACCATTCAAAGTGTATTTTGGAGAGGTTTTTTCTGCTCAGCGAACTACTTTTCAATTGCTCCCGTAATTTGTTTTGGTTAAGAATTACTTTTTTCGCAGAAACCCGGAACCATCATTGGCTACTTATAGTAATGTATTTTCAAAATCCATACATAAAAAACGAAAAGATTACGGGATGACACTCTGTTCTGACTGTTCATAGATTTTTTTCCGAGGAATGACTGGTACTGACTAAAATGAACTTCATACTGACCATCATTTATGAAGCAATTTCTAGACACATACAGATACACATAACAAAGAGTCAAAGTGGTGGACATAAAAATGGACTCTTTTTTATTTTGGGGCGAAACCGTGGAATATGTCAGAACTTCACGGTTTTTTGAGTTAACCTTGAACATTAAATTGTAGACATTGAAGGATGGCTCTACAACAACGTATGAAGTCTTTTTAGTATTAGTGACGTTAAAAATTTCTGAAACCAACTAGTTTGGGTCAATGTGGGTATATAGCCTATGGATGGCTTCACAAAAAATCATTTAATGGTTGCAAAAAAATATTAGCACATTTCAAAAGAAAAACTTTTGTTTCTCAGATTAGTCAGGCCGGTATGTAGAAAGGACAAATATATATTCAGACAATATAGAATCCATATATTGAATAAATTGTATATTGTAACGTAAACTGGGCCTTTCTTTCTTGGCCCAATTGCAACATTTGTTATCATGTCTCGTGGTACACAAAACAAAATATTTGAGTGTGTGCAGGAAACAGTTTTTGGCCAAAGCATAGAAATATGGAAGTACCCTAAAATTCTTGAAGGAGTGCGCATTTATCTGCTCACCGCACGCCACACCTCTAATGACGCAAGTTACCAGCAGTTGTACCACAAGCAGCTTCAAAAGCGTATTGTACCGATGAATTCTGATCTCTTTTCTCCTTAATAATTTTTGTGCCTGGAACTTCATGTCATAAAATACTTTGCACATTACATAGTCTAGCATTGAACCAGTAGATTGATAGTCAAATCGTTCTCTAATTGCAGCGTCAACAGAGTAATGATGGACAAAACGGCAAAAGCAAGAGTACTTAACGGTAGAAATAAAGTATATAATTAATTTTTAAAAAACTTCAAGCAGTTGTCTGGTAATTGTAAAGACGTACATACCTTACAAGGAGATCAACACTTAAAAGTCTTTAGCTAAAAATAATTTGGAGCAAGATTCTGGCAGAGTGCCTTTCCTAAAGGATTCATACTCGCGATTTTTTAAGTTTGCAAACTGAGGAATCATATTTTTGCATCGGCTACTTAAAATTTTATATATTTATCCTAGCTCATAATGATTATGTGGGATGTGAAGCGTATGCAATATTATGCAGTCCATAATTTTATCATTTCTGCAAAAAAATATTAAATCTTTGTTTTATAACATACACAATTATGGTCATCCGGACAAAGCCTACTTTGAATGATTTTTTGATAGCCATGCTCTCGCTTCCAATGAATCATTTGACGAAATAAACGGTACGTACGTGTTAATTACCGCAGCGATTTGGTCTGATAAGTAAGTTATGGGGCTGAACAAGTCAACTTCATTTAGATCTATGTGATCAGGAGATGATGATTACGAAATGTTTAACACTGGTATGATAAGGATAACCAATAATGACAGATGTAATTTTTTGCGCTAATGCAGACTACAATATGTTACGAAATTATGCAGTTTTGTTTTAAGCATGTGCATTGATTTATACAGGTTCATAAGCAAGAAGCCCAACCTTAAGATTTGTATACCGTCGACAAAGACGTGACGAGAAGCTGACAGCTTGTTGCTTTTGCTTTCAGACATGCGATTTTGTGATAAAATGATGAAAACATCCGAATATTCGCAATCCTTTCAAATGTCAGAAGCCATCTCGCATCTAGATCATATACAAAAAAAGTTTTTTGATCGAATTTGAGAATTTCTGTACAACCCATGTACAACCATGATTTAAAGCATGTACAGCAGGGGCTCGACATCAAAACTGTTTAAATGAGCATGGATCATGACAGTCGTGTTTTTATGAACTGTAGGGCGTAGTAGAAAAGTCACTTGGGCAATTACAGAAAATCAGACCAAATTCGTCGAAAGAGGCTTTGCTGAGTACTCTTTCGTTAGCATTCGCGTTTAACTTGCTCCCGTGAGAAATTTCGGCAACTATTCAGGGGCTGAATGAGTCCATGAAACAATCACATAATGAAGCATCATCTTTTCACAAATCAAATAGCCCTTGGCATTTAGTTACGAGCAATCTGAGGCGACATCATTATCCCTTTATGAATAAGTATTTTTCAATGGAAAAACACATTCTCAACCAAATAAGAAGCTCCCAGTTTTTCTAAAGGTAGCCGTAACCTGGTACAAGATTGCAGATAAGTTTACCCAAGACTGATGTTAACGAATTGCACTTACTGTTTTTCAGTCATTCACCATCGGTCATGATAAACAAGGACCAAAGCTGCAAATTAACATCGGTTGTCGAGCTGAACTTATTAAAGTACATCATCATTTCATAATAATACGTGGCATTCAGGGAGCATTTATTCAATCCCAACAACATCGCCGCTAATTCTGTGTAACTTGTGCCTGACACACATTTCTAAAGCCTACTAATAACTACACAAAAATTCATGTACTTACTCCTGTACGGAATGGCTTATGTGACTGCATTACATTTGTGCGTGTATGATGTGGCGATACTCTCAAGAAGAATCCCTGTGCGATTTGCGATTCACAGTGCGATGCGAGTTGCATGTTTGCTTCGATGATCACTTGCGAGATAGGATAAGTATGTACCTATGTGACGACTACTGACCATGAAACATCGGCAATATTCCACTGATCCAAATCCACTCCCAGGGGGTACCCTTATTTGCTTGGTAATTTATAATTTGCCAGTTTTATGATTTTTTTGTATTAATTCTTAAGTATTGCTGTACAAACAACGAGTCGTTTGAAACGAGTCACTATAAAACTCTTACTGCATGATTCATTCAGTATCGCACTTGTCAAATCAGCTCAAGTTTGTAAAATATTCGTACATAGTCTCCTCCTAATAGTAAAATTCTCCCCACAAGCTGTAGCCTTTTGCAAGCATATAGTTAGAAGATTTTTTGGGAGGAAACGTTCCATTATAAAGCTCCCACATCATCTGTCATCTTGTCATTCTCTTAAAGTTAATACTCCCACGGAGTGATCTTTCATTTTATATTCTCGCCTTAAAATTACAAGAAGTGGTACTCAGAACAACGGTGAAAGATGTATTCACAATTTAAGGATGTAGATGGATGTACACTGGTATAGTGAAAATAATGTAGGATAATGCATTTTGAATCTTTTATATAAAGTAAAATAACTCGAGATACAAAAGAAGACAGAAAATTTGAAAAATGAGCAAGTTAAAACCCTGACATTAAGGGGAATCTCAGAAGTCTACTATGACACTCGCTTCTCGATAGTTTGAATTCAAAAGTTAATTTGATCTCGAAGGTTTGTGGCCGGGTGTAACATAAGTTTAGTAAGATTTTATGGGGCTTTAGTATTCGTGAATTGTAAATTATAAGGAAGGGAGAGACTTTGCAGAACCTCATTTTATGTTACGTTACGTTAGGGGAAATTTTAAAATCATCTTCGTATAAGAGGATTGTAAATTTCTGTGATGGACACAGAAACTCATTGCAAGTCAAGCAAAATTGAAGCTTAGCAAAATAAAGTCTTTGATGCGCGGATGATGAAATTTAATGATTAACTTCAAGGAATAACTGTGTGTTAATAAAAATAGTAGATTTCTACAAATTTTTACTTTGTTAAATTGGTTGGCGTATTTAATACCTGTGAAATGATAGAGTACGATATTCCGTAGAGTGCACGGAGTGAAACGAAAACTGTCTGCAACAGCGATGTGCCCGCATCCTAACTGTCTGCAATTTTTCTAGCGCATTAAGTCTAACCATAATCTGCTGCCTGTAATTCTTTTAAAAGCTAACTTAGACATATCTATAGCATCAAATGCATACACAATGACCGACAATACGTCTAAAATTTTACAATATATACACGCAAATTCATATAATATACAGAACGTGCAGTAATTTTACTATTGAAAGATTAAACACGGACCTGAGCTGAGCAAGGAATATAACAAAATGAAAAAACGGGCATTTCTTGTACTGCTAATTTATGAAAGAACAAAAAAATTGTTTTATGCAAACAATCACTCTTTTTTCGTGAATGAATATTCATGTAAAAACCTTTGCATTCGAATTATAATTCTCTCTCAGTTTCTGCTAGTAAGATTGCAAAAGATGGTCTCTACTCTGGCTAAAAACCACAGAAGGGAATTGCTAAAATGCAAAGACTATGGCTTTCTTTGTAAAATTGTGAAAATCGTCTGCAATTCTACATATAAAAGCGTAGTTAGATGATTACAATATTTGCTGTAGAGCTGTTATAGGCACACACATCTCATTTTATTTACATTTACATCATAATATGTTTAACTTGTTAAAGAACACGAAAAACATAAAAAAGAGATGCACGTGTGTAGGTATTTGCAGATTTACTACTAACAGCTTTAGCAAAACACGCTAACCATTAACAAACGATTACTTAACAATAACTGCTTAAATGTGAAATGGAGAATAAGTGGCTATTGCATCGATTACATTCTACTGCTGCAAGCAGAATAACGCAAAATGTGAGCGAACCCTATTATTAGGATGGTTTACTGTCAGTTGTCTGCCATATTCGTGCTTCTAATTCGATTGAACAGTGTGGGTACGACGTGAAAAATTTAATTTTCCAACAAGCACTTCATTGATATACTTCATTTTGTATAAACACTAAAATAAACCAATTTCCTCATTTCATCCAACTCTCTAAAGAGGATGTGTGTGACTGTGTATTATTATAAACGGAGATTTCAACAATAAGAGTTGCTGATAGATAAATCTTTCATTCCTCACGTCACGTAATATCTACTTTTCGTCGAATCTGTGTCGTCTGCTACTCTAATTTTGAACGCCCCTTATTCCCCTTGTACCTGTACTTTATTTAAATTACTTTGTTACAGGATTGATAGCGGAAATAGTATTTATCATTAACACAAAAAAAATCAACATTTCTTTCTCAAAGCGGCAAAACAACTGCAGCTATTTCGAGGAACAAGTAATCAAAGGAGTCACTGACTGGTTTAATAAATAACCGAAGGCTCATAGTCCCATAGTCATAGTCATAGGCTCTTATCGCATCCGTGCACCTTGCACCTAATGACATGCAACAATATAATAGGTAGGTGTAAAGAATAAAAGATTCGTTCAAGTGGGGTGCTCATCAACGGTCAGCTTTTGGTCTATTGCTGACTGCCTTCACCCAGAAAAGGCATAAAAATATACTTCAAATTGAAAAAAAAAGTTTGGTAACAATCAGGAAATCAAAATCATTTGAGATCATTGGGTTTCTACACCTCGTAGCAGAGAGCACCAGTGATATGTATGGATTAAGCATTTACGCCTGCACCAGCTTCACATGAAACTTCGAATTTTATGGTTACCTTTGTACAGACATTTTACATAATTTCAACTCGTATAATAATCAGTACTTAGCAAACTGTAATGTAACTAAGTAGATAATACGATTATTATTTAGACTATTACGGAATGAAAACATTGGTCGCACCTTTTCATCACAAAACACGATGCAACGTTGACATTTTTTCTGAAGCCGGAAAGCATCTTTTCATCTCGACTCTTTTTTTTATCAAGAATTCCTGCACAAGCACGATCACAAGTGCGAGTCACTTTGCCAGATGCAAGTGCTTTTAATTTGTGGGGGCAGTCCAAGAGGTGTTTTTTTACTCCCAGTAAAGCCACTCTCTTAATTTTGTTATCTAGATGTTCTGCTTTTAGTTTGACTCTTAATACAAATATATGTACAATGGATAGGTCGAGGGAGTGCAGTATTGCCATACAACTATGCAACAATTAAGATCTTGCATGCCGTCAACTCTACGGTACTTACTGACTTATTACTTATGAGTGTATCTAAAAAAGTATATTCAATATTTAAATCATACTGAGGACAAACCTACCGTACTCTTCAAGACAATCAATTTTCTATAGGTAATTAGGATCGATTGAGGGGAAGATCTACAGCTTACTTGGCTTGATTTGGTGATTAAGCGTGATAAGCAGAACAAGTAATTATCATTATCGCTGGTATTTTAACGTTTGATTAGTTTGCTGTACCACAAAGCCTTGTGATGTTGCAAGTAAAATTGTTTGTTGGAGCAGCTCATTAAAATGGATTAAGAGTAATTTTTGCTCTTATCTCTTACAGTATTACATTTTACGTCTTAAATTACTAAAGATGTATAGTTTACCTATTGCTCCTGCATTAAACTTTATATTCACCTACAGATAATCTTTTTTGCTTGTAACCGCTTCCTGTGGTCTGCTGCAAACAAATATATGTGTGACTAATGTAAGACACTCCTACGTATCCATTTTAATAAGTGTTCAAGTAGGTTAGGCTAGCAATCTGTCTCAGTTGTAGCATTTAAACCACTGTGGAAGGGAAACCCTTCTTCGAGTTATACAGCAATTAAAGCGTTATGACACCGTCAGAGATGCCAGCTGAACTAATTGCGTGTTTGGCCATCTCAATCATCTAAAATTAACATTATCTATGAAGTAATGTTTAGTGTTTATAGCGAAGCATAAGCTTTCATTTATCTCATTATTTACACCATTTTTGACAGTCAAGAAAAAATAAAGCCGTGGTACATAAGGATCTTAGCAAGCATAAAAGTACGCTGTATTACTTGTTTTCAAAATATGAATTGCATACATGAATCTGATAGTCCTAGGAACAATGAAGAGAATAGAAGCTGTGCAGCAGATGACACATATTTCTTTCACAATCTTTCAATTTGATTCCAAGAGCAGCAAACCACTTAATGAGGAAACACGTTTCAGACTGTGAGGCATATAAAATGGTCCATGCACAATGCAATAATATGCATGCGCGAGAAGTGAACATTTCCAGTTCTAATTTTATCATGGATCCCCCACCGTCGTTCTCTGAAACCAGGCACACGCTAAGATTCTCTTACAAGCGCTTCACAGACTCGTACTCATTTTGAAATTGGAAACTACGGAAAACGTATCACATCTCGAAGGGGTTGACTTTGTCACTACTGACACGAAGAAAGTGATGTTTGCAATTTTGTTCAAGTCCACAGTCAATTTCATTTCGCTTGGGCAGCCACCTCAATTGGTGCATGTTCCATAAAGGTCATTAAGAAATTTTGCCTCATTGGTGACACGTTTGGTGTTGAGATCATGACCCAATTTGGATTTTGATGGACGTACACTGCTCTCTGAGAAAATAATTTCCAAAATATCAAGCATAATGTAACGAAGTGAATGGGAAGGGGATATTTGTGAGGATATCCTGCTGCTGGTGTGGTGGTGGTTGTTTTGTGGTTTCGTATTCTACCAAACGGTCATGCGTGCTCGTAAAAAATATTGTGATTTGTGACGGATTCCAGATCAGGCGAAACTTTACACCACAACAGAGCAGCAGCAGCCCCTGAAGTTTTATAAGTAAGCACACATTTCTTTTGAAGAATAGTTTGCGCAGCAGAAGTAGTACTATGGAAAACGTATTGATGAGTATTAGTATAAAGCACTAAAAGCGGACTGTGTCGTTAGTGTGGCAAGTGGGAAACTATGTGATTGCTGAATGAGTTTTGTCATGTTATGCAGACAGTGTAGGATTGCTGTACAAAAGAATTTTACGTAATAAAAGAGAAACAATCACAGTCCTCGTTTTGTGAGCAATACCATTGTAAACTGTGGAACGGACACGGACACAAACTTTTATAGCCTTCTGAACCAAATACTTCAAATCAGTAGAAGTGGGCATCTCTAAATCCAGCAGAGAACAAATATAACTTAACCACGGTATTATATATCGAAAGAGAAAAGAAAGATGCAAGATTCGCACGGAGAATATCGATTGATACCGTAAGCTAAATAACTGTCTGTGGACCACCCCCGAAACAGATATTTTTTAATTGTTTCACAAAAGGCACACATTGTTACTAGCAGAGTTGGTATGAATTAGCAATATAGTCGGAGAGACACCGGCAAGCGACAGACGACCAAGATAACGGCGAGAGTACACTATCAAAATAAGTAACATCCAACAATGTGGATTCCACATTCTATGGGTTTATATTGATACAATATTGCTGTGACTTACAACAGATACGCACAATGTTGCCTCACCACCTCAAAATGACATATCTTTACATGTGTCGCAGGATTGATTTTAGTTTTCCTCGTTTGGTGTACTGCGAAGTAGGCACACGTTAATTCCAAAAGCTGTTGTCCGTCTGCATGCGCATTTGCGTGGTGTCAATTGATAAAAATTGATTTTGATTAAAATATCCCGTACAAAGAGCCTGTTCCGCTGTGTGTAGTTGGCTAAAAAGTGCAGCTCGGTTGGAAGGCAAGTTTCAATTCAAACTTTCAAGTTCAATGGTGTTTGTTAGGTCAACGAGTTTTCCATTGTAATCTTTGCATGGAATGGCACAAACATATAGGCCGTTTAGAAATGAAAGATTATAATAATAGGTATAACGATAAATGCAAACTTCAGAGATATGGGGCAGCCAATATTCTCTAGATTTTCTACTAAACCGTGTGGGCCTGTTTTTGATTTCTTTTCCAGTTGGGGTGGAAAAAGTTTTGGTTCGTATTAGACGGACGTTTGCTGACTTACTACAAGTCGAAAGCTGACTACGAGAGCTTGTCTGCATGTTGTGGATGCATCAATTTGGGAATAGCTTCTACAGTCCGACCCATCCAAATACGTGGTTGTAAAGGATACCCACTACAAATTGTGACGCGATCGCAGGTTTATTACTTGGTGAGAAAAGAAGAGAATGTTTTTTTCGTTAAAAATGTCAAGCAATTACCAATGGGTGTGAAAATATATAATTTTTCGTAATTGCAGAGATCCCTAGACAAGCCTGTTTTGGAGCAGTGGTTAATATTGATCCAAGAAGCAGCGTCGTCTCCACCCATCCCCTCTGCGCTAACTTCATGGAATAGCTGCTCAGGCAGTCAGTACTTCAAAAACTTCTCTTCACAATCACAATGGGTAATTTATTCTGGAGCACACAATAATATTGTCCGAAGCAAATTAAAATGATTACCGTGCTCTGACCAAACATCGATTGTCATTGTTCTTTGTCTTCCAGTCTTTGAATAACTCGACGGAAGATTTTACAGACATCACCGAGCGCTTGGGCAACCTTCCAGACACCTTTTATGAAAAGAGGGACAGAGGCTCTCTAATTTTTTCAAAGTCTCAACCTGCCCCAGTGATACAAAAGTATCACAGCTTTGCATCCCTTCAGACTCCAGTTGTCAACAATTTTGGAGGGCATCGGGGAAGAAAGGTGTTACTTTCCTCGAATGAGAATCTCCGAGACCTGCACGACGAAGACAAAAGCCGAGAAACAATGCAACAGTCAACCTCCCTTTTGGTACTTGACTCGTCCCCTCAAGCTGCCGAGTTGCGGAAGGAGCTCACCCGGAAGCTCTCCATTGGGAGTGCCTCGAAGAAAAATAAACTCAGCAATGAGAGTAGCAGTGGCCCTGACACTGCGCCAACGCCGACGTTTTTACTGTCGAAGAGAAGACCGGACGGTGGAGATGACGAATTGCATCACTACGACGAAATAGGCGACTATGATGGAAATAAGCATTATGAGAACAGTGGAGTTGAGAGTTTAAACTTTTCCATGAGTAAAAAAAATCATGTTGCCTCTCGTGGGGGTCGAAGTGTGGACGAAGCTGCAGACAAAGATGGGAACATCTACGAGCAGATTGAAACGACGGAACCACACAGCATTTGGGAACCTTTGACCGATAACGTAAACTCCGGAAATTCCAAGAGACTCCCTCACCGACTGAGCGCTGGGTCGAATAGGAATTCACTTGTGTCGATTTCGGAACTTCCGGAGGACGTTTCATCAATTTCTCCGTCCCCGGCTAAAACTCCAATGCTTGCATCTATCCCTGAAGCCTCTTGGAGGGCTGGCGTAGAACCGTACAAAAACTACGGAAAAATCCATTCAGAAGATGAGCTGTCCAGCTGCAGGAGTGAAAGTTTTCAAAGTCTTCCATGCCCGGATAAACCTGGAGGCAAAAAGAAAAAAGCGAAAGCATTCACGGGCTTCCTCTCAAAAGTGTTTGGGAAAAAGGGAAAAAGCAAATCGGAATCTCACGAGTCCTCCATGGTCATCTCAGGACCTGTGGATTTACGTTACCTCCAGCAAAGTCAACCAGCCGCATTCACTGACAATCTAGAACGGAAATCCTCTTTCACAAAGTCCAATGAGAGTCATCACAGTACTGTACAGGAGCAGGAACCGGTTGCCAAATCTAGCCCTGTTTTGCCGGGTTCAAAAATGACGGTTAACAACACAAACGTGATGGACGAGCTAAAACAAAAGGTGGGCCACATTAGCTTGAAACGAACCAATTCCAGAAGCAACACCTCCCTCGAGTCAACCAAAGAGAGTGGCCAGAGCAGTAAATCACAACAAAAGCCACCCCAAGAGCCCCGTGTTCCTTACATCCCAAGACCTGCAACCGTTGGCCAAGCTAAACCATCCCCGGTATTGGTGTTGCAGCAAGATGAACGAACAATGGAGTCCAGCACAGATGACGACGACCTCTGTAAAGGTGGCGACAAAGAAACCCAAATGGTGTTCATTTCCATTTCCCCCGAAGTTGAATCCAATAATAGTCTTGAGGCTGAAAAACCACCACCTCCAATGCCTGAAACGATTTCAAAGTCAGAAAACAAGCCACAACAAATCAGCCCAGTTTCTAGCAACTGTAAAGATGCAGTGAAAGACACGAGTTCGGTAAGGATGAGAAGAAGTGACATGGACGACTTTCAACACAAGTTGGCCAAGTTCAACCGTCTTTCCCAGAGTCTCAATGCAAGTTTCATGGCTGCATTTAACCCACCACCTTCACATTCTACACACAGCCAAATGGGAAGGTCACACTCTTGTAA
Organism: Alloscopus bannaensis; assembly: GCA_027743745.1. Classification (NCBI taxonomy): domain Eukaryota; kingdom Metazoa; phylum Arthropoda; class Collembola; order Entomobryomorpha; family Entomobryidae; genus Alloscopus; species Alloscopus bannaensis. Next base: position 25,371 of record JAHZMW010004054.1, read on the forward strand.
AGGAAACAGAAACAAAACGTACCCTGTCAAAGATGACATCCTCCCACCCTTGCCCCCGAAAAAGAAGAATAACCCAAATGGAGGCAGTTTCGGAGCAATATCTCCCCTCTATGACGTACCTCTAAACAACAAACCGGTGGCAGCACAGCAGCAGTCCACTGAAAATGTTCAGGAAGAAAGGAGCATAGCCGAGTACGTCCGAAGTCTCACAAAGAAAAACTCCACGCCTGACATCGTCTTATCGGGAAATGCTGTGAAGCCATTTTTGCGCGACATTAGCGATCCTTCTGAACTACATAAAGCTTTACATAGGAGTAACGAGTCTGTGGATGCTCACAAGTCTAATCCGTTCCTGCCTCCGCCAAGGCCTCCAAAACCTAAACCCCCGGCAAAGCCCAAGTCTTTGGACCTGGATTTCAACCGTAGTCGACGTAAGTATATTTTTTTAGCAATGATGAGATTGCTTGACAGAATCTATTTGGTCTAATATTGTATTTTTACAACAATTCTAGGGTCTTCCACAAACTCAAACTCGCCAACATCGTCTCAAACCCTGACCAACCCATCCCTCCCATCGGTTGCGTCAAACGTGTCATTTGACACACCTCAGTCAGACACCTCACCAGTTATCTCGAACAAATCCTTGGATATTGACACTTTGGATGGGCTGTCGGATGCGGATCTGTCTGACACAAAACTTAGTTGTACTCCACCGGACACTCCAAAAATTTGCCTTATTCATCCAGAAGCATGTCTTGGTGACGACTCTGTCCTATCATCCATTGCAACCACGCCTGATTTCACCCATTTTGATAGAATGGTACCAGATTCATTAGCTACAACTCCGGACGCCGAAGTGTTTCTTGGATCCGCCTCCAACTTGAATCAGGGACTGCAAGAAACGGATTCTGACACTGAGCCAATTTCAATCAACAAATTAGAAATCGTGATACGAGATAATGATGGCTCTCCCGGAATAAAGAGTCCGGACTGTGAAAGATTAGATTCTTTGGAACGAGTTACCTGCAAACCTGCTGCTGATACCGCACCCCCAGAAGTTCCCAATGTTTACCAAAATCTCAAATTTGCAACGGTTCATACATTGATTCAAGAATTTGAAACGGTAAGAGTTCATCACATCTAACGCTATCATGATGATTTGATAACGTATTTAGCAAATTCAATGTTCTTTTATGCTCAGGTGGAGGAAAACGAAGACGAGGTTTCCGAGCTTTATGACGACTTTCCAGCAGAATTTTACACCCCAACCCCATCCAGTTTTTCCGGATACAGTCCTTCTGAAGTCTCTACAACATCATCTTCAGATACCTCTTCCCTCTCATCAGCTTCTTCCACATTCAAAAAGCATGCCCCCATCACTGCCATTCCACACACAGCAATGGAACAACTCGGCGCTTTTCTAAGTTCAGAGAGTGCTTCCAGCTCGGAGGAGTGCAGTTTTGAAAGTTGTACAGACAACTTTCCAGAAGAGACTTTACACGGTTCGAGTAGTACCTCAGGAGCCCTTCACAGTAGCATTAATAATAACAACAATAATAACAGCTCTTTTCACAAAGTCACTGGATCTTTCCACCCAGCCGGTTCTCAAGACATGGGACGCGGAACGAGTAGAACAGGTGCTATCAGCCGGCTCGGTCATAGTTCAGCCGTTGGGCATTTACAAAAGATTTTAAGTAATGATATAAAATAAGAATGAAAATCACAAAATGTGTCCACATGTGAAATGTACTATAGTGTGATTGAGTATGCACGTAATAATGCAGAAATGCGTGCACATAAGCATTTTAAAGCTACATGTAACAAAAAAGTGATTTTGATTTAAACCTAATAGCAAATAATAAAATTGTTCACTGGATGCGTTCAAAACTCTCTTCATTTTCTTACATGAATGCAGCAATGCCAGCATACAGACCATCGTACGGATAAATCATTATTAGCGATATCCGATTATTTCATGCAAATAAAACTGGAACCCACTTATCGCGGACCGAAATCCCTATTCTCGGAATCCGGAAATCTCAGAACTTCATCAAGCGTTTCTTACATCCAGAGTTGTCTTTGTTCCCATACGACGCTAAATATTCCTCCAGTAACAAGTACATGCCTTCCAGGCAGCTCATTGAGAGTCTCAAAAGCCGGGGAGATGCACATGTGTGCTGATGTTATTGTTGTGAACTGGATTGGAAGTGAGTTTGTCTTCTTGGTCAAATGGACGTGTAGTTCTGTACGTGAGTACTAATTAATGAAACTGCGTTAACCGCTTTCGATTTTAGCCTCCGTGACGGCGATAATTACTGCTTGCAGGATATCCTCATCTCAGTGCGGCGTGTGACGGCCCTGTTCTGTGGCAGGAGCTGACGATCAAATTTTTAGTAATTTTTTGTAGGATTAGAATTAAACGGTTTGGTCAGTATCTGACGTTTACATTTTTAGAAGAGATGAACTGTACAAGAGTTGCGCTGCACCGTTGTGGGATGAACGGGATGCTGGAAAGTGGACTGCGGGCGACAAGTAGAGTTTGGGGTCTTCGAGATGTGAAACCAACTTCGTATCTCCATTTAATTCCTGTGCGAGGAATCAAAACGACTGATACTGCTCATCCAGAGCCTGTCTACTCTGAGGACGACAGAGTTTTGAAGAAGGTGCTCAGTGAGAGAAGTAAAATGAGGGATGACTTGGTAAGTCCGAAGTTGGAAGCTTTGAGA
>JAHZMW010004055.1:0-57888 GCA_027743745.1 Alloscopus bannaensis
CGGGGGAGGTGATACGCTGCACAACTTCCTAATAGAGTGTCCCTTCTCTGTTAGAAGCGTCCGGCGTAACAGCCCATAAAATGGGGTGCCGATAGACGTACTCAAATAAATAAATAAATACCGTTTCCCTCCTCCCGTTTCTTCTCAAAGATCATATCATTTCCCTTCCTTTTGACACATTGTACAGAATGAACTTGGTTAAATGGCGGTGAGCTACAATATACACACGGAATTTGTCATCGTCAAGGCGAAAAGTGTTAATGGTCACACACCCGTAATAAAGTGCTGCTTTAATAAAGGAAGGGAAAATATATTTCAGCATAAAAAAGCATATTTCTTTAAAATATTTTTATTACGCTGTAAAATGGACGTGTATTACACTGCTGTACTTGACAATGTAAACCTTACGTTTTTTATCCTTAATACAAACGTTTACGTACTTATACATGAATAGCTTTTTATACAAAGCTTTTTATACATGGAGCAATAAATATATTAAACTAACGTTGTGAACAACTTCAGAGAAGAAGGGAAAGACACAGAAAGAACTTTATAATACGGATCGATTGTATGTAAAACGGAAGGAATGAGCTTTTTTTTCTCCGCTTCCATGCTCCCTGATTTATTCACCATTACTCCCCTTGTCTCTTGCATTGTCAGAGTAGTTGCGCTCAATTTGCACGAAAATTGATGTCCATTTCCTAAGCAATCTCATTACGTTTTACTGTCCAATCATCCATTAAGTTATTGTCTTGCTCTGCAACTTTCCCACACTCACCAAGAAGCCTTGCGACGGAGGAAAACAGCAAGAGAAAAAGAGAGAGCAAGTGGAGCACGTAACTGTGAGAGACTCAAAACGATGAGACCAGAGATTATCCTCTCGTCCTCTTCTCTCTCTCTTTCAGATGATGCGATCAGGAAATCTTTTTATTTTCGTAAGTGACCAGAAAAAAAACAGTAGAGTTGGATGGATGGTATTTGTGGAGATGTGATGCATTAAGATAATTCGTTAGCTGACTGACTCCATTAAAGTTTTCTTCCACTAAATTGACAATTGCCACCTAATTTCACTCCGTGAAAAAAAAACACAGTTGGCTTTCTCCTATCTGTAGCGAGTCCACTTGAGAAAAGTTTGAGCCTCTTGAAAACTCAAGAGGGAAGAATCGGGAGTGAGAATTTTTTCCACTCTTTAACTTGATAATGTGATTGGAACACTCAATTTCGTAATTTTTCTGCCGAATCCCACTTTTTCAAGATGGGGAAACAACTCGTTCAAAAAATTAGTTGTGAGCGTGGGAGATCCTTTCAAGATGGTTAACTACTGTACTCTCGCCAACTGTTTTTTTTTCCTCGACAAAGATTTATTTAAGGAGCCCACTCGAGCACGAATGTTGTCAGTTAGCTGCCAGTGAAACGTTTGATACTGTCACAAGGCTGAAGTCAGTCAACCATTTTATTTACACGGAGACACACATAGCCGTTGTTACAATCGTTTTGTACAATCAGTCAACGAGAAATTTTTTAAGGACTGCTCCAAAAACGGTAAGGCACTCTCGGGGCAAATCGGGAGCCTCGCGGTTCTTTCATCAAAAACGAGATGAAAGCAGACATTGTCAGTTTACATCACACAGTTTATCTTTTTTGCAGAAGCCTATTTTTCCTTCCTTCTTTACAGCATCCCTTCTTCTGCTCCTCTAAAGCTTCTTGGTCGTCATCTCTGAAAACGACAAACATCCACAAAAAAGTTGCTTAATCCGTTTGCGGAGAAAATAGAGAAAGAGAGAAAGAGAGAGAAAAGGTAAGAAAGGAAAGAAGAGAGGCCGAAGGAGAAAGAAAACAAGGCTGCATTAATAAGAGAAAAAGCCAAGAGGCGAAGCGTGTTAGGGACACATTGAAAAAACATCCTTTGACATTTGCCTTTTTCACGAGAAAAGAATGAGAGATCCGTATCGTGAGAAAAAGACGGAATCAAGTCAATGAAGATAATGCACCTGTAGACACCACATAGACCTTCAATTGTTCGCTCTTTGATGCATAGCTCAACGGTAGACGTCACTGTGAAAAATATATAGCGACACAAATAAAAGAATATATATTGCGGTAGTTAAGTAAAATACACAGCATCTCGAAAGCACCCTCTCCCTCCAACTATTCTCGGTTGAAGAGTGAAGCAAACATTTTTCTTTGCTCTCTCACCAAAAGATACTTTCACTTTGTCCAGAATATAAAAACGGAACTTGAGCCAGAGAAAGAGGACTTTTTTCTTCATTTTTTTTCACGGAAATTCATCTACAAAAAGCCTGGAAGAATGAGAGAGAAAGTGAGGATCAACAAGAACGCACTCTCTCCATTACAGAGAGACAGGAACAAGTTTTGAGGAAAAGTTGAGATTTTTTAAGAGCGACACAAAGGAGAAAAGAGAAAAAGGAAATATTGTGGAGAACTGACATTTTTTTGCTAACCATTAAATATCGTGTCTCCTTCTTCCAGTGACTGGAATCAAGAGATATAAAAGAGAGGGATGAATCGATGGGAACTACTCTGTTTTGGAGGACTCCTCCCCGCTTTGTTGCTGATGACGACATTCATCGCGGAACCGGTCCTCGTCGTCGACGCTTCCAACATTCGACAAAGGTCTGATGGTTGTGGTCCACATCCGCTAATTGCACTGGCTGCCGCCTCTCGGCCCTTTGGTAAGACCTCCATTGTCATTGGGAGAGAGAGTGCATCGTTCAGAAAGAAAATGGACCCTGTGGATAAAAATGATGGGAGTAATAGTAGTCAGTTGTGTTTTTTACTCAGTCCATTCAATACAAAAAAATGGACAGTGAGGAGTTATTTTGCGGTGAAAGTTATTTTTTATGTACACGTAATAACTGAAACGAGTGGCTTAGGACTTGACAAAATCAAAAGCTCGCTTTTAGCCTCCAGATACTCTTCACTTTTGGGAAGGGAATGTTTTGAAGTGAGACAGTTTGAAAAGCCTATTTTTTGCTCAGAATGGTTATTGAAATGTTGGGAATGTTTGCTGAAACTTGGAAGGAAAAGTGCATGACACGCGTTTGCTTTTATTCGACGAGTCTTGTAAATGTCATGTTTTCTATGCAGAGGCATCCGCGTCATGAAACAGACAGCGTGACATTATGCGTTTTGTTTGATTGTGACACTATTTCACACGGACAATAGAGCACTCCTAAGTGACGCCTATACAAGTTTGTATTAAAGATGTTCTTTCCAAAGTGAGTTTGATAGTTATAATATTTTTGAAGATTTATAAATTCTGAAATTTTCCAAAACAAAGTTATGCTCAAAACGAACAAATCCATTTGCAGTCCAACCTAGCTGAAAATTTGCTGTGCTGCATTTTTCAAGCGTTGTCAAATAGGTGACACAGGAAGTTTATTTTTTTACAGTACGTGAATTTCAATTCAACGGGAATATTTTCGTGTTAGTTGACGCAAAAAGCAAGATTTTGGATCTATTAAAAATATAACAAACGGAAATTTAATTCACTTGAGTAATTAACTAAACTAAAAAACACACTCTATTTAACATTTATCCATTACATTTTATTTTTTTAAATCCAGTCATTACAAACATTATTACGATACGCTCCATTGTGAGTATCTCTCTCCTCTTTAATCCCGCTGCTCAAATACCAATACGAAAGCTTGTCAAATCTAAAAAACAAACTTCAAAGTTGGAAACTGCAACAATTTCGTGGCTTTCCACAAAATATGTGATGGTCGCCTTGCGAATGGGAAAGCAAGGGAAAAATAATCAACTGGAAGTGATCCGCTAAATGGGTGTTTATAATTTCTTTTTGTAGTAAGGAAAGCTATGAAAAAAACCTCGTTGTGACCTCCACCATTAAACTGTCGTTGTCAGACTGTACTCTCTCAGAAAAGTTTCAGCTGCACTTGCCACTAAACAGATATAGAAGGGAATGCGTCAAAACACGCAAAGCGAAAGGAGAGCGAAGCGAAGTCAAAGGGAGACAATTCTGACATCGTTTCCATGACAGGCAAAATGGTAGTATCATGTTCAGAGTGGATTTGAGTGAACGCATTTATTTCTCTTCTCCATTTTGACGACTTGATCTCCTCTTGGCTCACTTCCGACATGAACTGACGTGCTGCCGCTGATATCAAAATCTGTAAAAAAAAGTAACAAAAGTTCGCAGAGAAAAAAAAATAACCGTGGCACATCATCGCATGACTTTCCTTCGGCACAACTCTTTTTCTCCGTAACAAAGGAGGTAGATACATAAATGAGTAGAATTCAAATCCAATTATGGTCTTGTGATGCACCAGCAAAGCATTTTTTTGTGAGTTAGATCGTAGTGAGTTTTTAGGAAAGCTTTTACGGAGAGAAACTATTTCCGTGTTCATTACTCTCTCTCTCTCTCTTGATTTAGTTCTGACATTTTTTTTGTGTCTGAAGGTTCGAACGGGGTTGGAAGTCTGAACGACGTTCTGCGGGCAGTCCGCTCGGATCCAGTTGTGTGGCCTGTGATGCAGAATCTCCTTCGTCGCTACGATGACTGCATCCGAGCTGCTGATGGACTTCATTATAAACGCTCCGATGACTCTGGAGGCAGTATCTTCAGTGATAGTGGTGCTGCTGGTGGCAGTGGTTCACCTTCTTCTGGTCTCGTTTCCACGATTACGATACGAGGCGGTGGACAGAGAATGAGCAGCATCAGCAGAGGTTCGACTGGCTTCTCTTCCTTTGATCCAGACGCCATCGGTTCTACAGACATCGACGTCCTCCCTAGACTCGTCGTGGCCCACATTTAATTACAGAATCGCATATCATCCTTTCTGATATGCTCAAATTAGCCCATTTTCCACTCATTACTCCCACCCACGAATGACTTGTATACCTTCTCTCGTTCCAAAATCAAGACGAGGACAAGACGTTGTAGATTGGATGGCCCCGTACGCTCCAGTCCTTTCCGCAAGGACGAGCAAACCTCTGCGTAGCTTTTCAAGGAACACCATCTGATCCGTGGATGATCTCCGTCATGTGCTCCGACAATAATGAGTGAGTTTAGCGAAACAGTTAGAGACACATCAACGCGTTTAAGGTACAATCATGAAAACCTTTCACTCTTTCTCCTTTCATGCCCAACCTGATGACGACATCACGTCTGATTCTTCGCGGAACACTGTCTTTCAGTCGGTCATTAATATCCATTAATCTTTGTGGAGTATGACACATCTCTCCCCTAATAATCTATACTAGAATATCCTTCCCCTCTCCTTCTTCAAAGTTGCTGTCCTGTAAACTGTGTTCCTCCACATTGCCGTCATCTTTCAGTATTTATGGTTATTACTTTCTCTCTCAAAAAGAGAGAGTACAAAATCCACAAATATGATTTCAAAGTTTTATTTACACACAATTTTATGGAATACCTGTAAAATTACTTTGGCACCGTTTTCCGACGATGAGTGTCCATCGAGTCAAATAAAAATGCAATTTGGTGAATTTGTGATGTGATGCACCATCGTAGATTTTTGCTGTAATCATTTCGTAATATAGTCTGCTCTACGGAATATTCTAGTCTTAATGAACATACATAATATGCGCCAGCTATACTGTGGCTCACTGAGTTTACATCATTTTCGCAGTTTTTTTTTATTTACAGTCCCATAAATACGAGGTTTTATTGCGGTAGGGAGGAAAACGCTGAAATATGTTAACAGGTTGAGGAGAGAAAGCTCGAGAAATATATTTGTGCAATTCAAACAATCATAATTTGGTATTATTTCTACAAGCTGTGTGTGTGTGGTAAAAGCGAGAAGGAAAGAATATAAAGTTGATCTTTCTCTCCCACCTTTTTATTCCCAACTATGTCATCTTTCTGGTGAAGAAATGGATGCACAATTGTGTAAATTATACTTCTTTTCCTGCAACTTTTTTAAAAGAAATCTCCTCTCCGCCAGAAAGAGCGAGAGAGAAATGAGTAAAATTTCAAAAAGATTTTACGATCTCCTCCATCCGTTCCATTCGCGACGAAGATTGTGTGCGTGTGTGGGTCTGTGTTTGGGTGGAAAATAAAAATGGCTAAATAAGACTAGGGCATAAACTCACTTTTTTAGATCACACATATCCTCTGCGATTTTTCAGAGTAAATTTCTCCCCATTTCTACTTTCTCCTTTTTTTTCTTTGTGTGTGTGTGTCAGACTCATGAATCAACGGACTTTTCTCTTGTCTTCCACTTTTTGATCTTTATTTTACCTTTATGTTCTAGCGTGGAAAGGGAGAAAGAAGGAAAAAATTAAGACGGTGGAAAACTTTGCTCGTTATCGTCTTGATGATGAGACGACAGGAAGAATTTTAAGAGAAGAAAGTAAAAAAAAGTAGGGAGAGCCACAACCCTCAGCACACCACGATAGTTCACTTTCTCCTCCAGATTTATTTTTTGCCTTCACAAGTCGCTTTTGTTCTCTGAGAAAAATCCGAGTGTCTTTTCACAGGAACTGTGGACTACATGAAGTGCACGTCTCTCCCTCTCTTCTTTCCACAATCATATTTTATCCGGTTTTACTGCGTGGACGAGTGCTAAAATAGTAAAATCTGTAGGAAAACCCTCCGTTCTCTCTCTGTATCTTTGGTTGCGGGTGAAAGTGGGCGAAAGTGATTGGAAATAGAATGCCAGAAAATTTTATACCAACCATCCCCTCCAATTTACATCCGCCCTCGAATAATATTCACAAAAATTTTATTGGAACGGGAACAAAATTTGTTTATTAAATGTGTATCCTCGGGTAGTATCGCCCACAAGGAGGAAAAATGCAAAGGTGAAAAAACGACGCTTAATTTCCCATTGCCAACCCATTTTTAGGGGATTTTTCTGTATCTCCAAGTCGTTTGGATTACACAAGAGGAGCTCACCATTTCAAAGGTTCATTATTTATCGGAAATGATCTCATTTCGGGAATTCGAGTGAGACTAAAAGCTTTTCATGAGAGATAGAGAGCTCTTCTGATCACATTTCTCTTTGAATGAGTGGGAAGTGGGAAATCGTGTCTATATCTTTGAGGGAAAACGTAAAGGAAGTCGTTCAAAGGATGCTGGTGAGTGTGTGTCGAAGAAAGAACCTAATCTTGGAAAAAGAGGGATTATAGAAACTCAGAAATGTGCTGGGAGGCGCGCAAGCACATTTTTTTACATTGCCTTTCACTCACCGCCGTAATTGTGCATTCAGATCACAAGACTCAGATAAAATATATATTAGCACACACCTGAGGCAAGGAGTAGTGTGAGAGAGGGTGAAGCTTTCAACGATAAAAGAGGATTACAAGCCTATTATTACGCAACGTGAGGTGTAAATATAAAAATACACAAAACACTTCAGAGATCACTTATACTAATTCGTGTCAATTTAATTTCACACGTTCTCCCTTCACTTTCTCCAAACCTTTGTTCAATATTTTTCCTGTCTTATTTTTTCCTCGATCATCATAATCATTATACAACATCAACATTCAAGAATCCCGTTGCATCATCACAGATCGATTTCTCAGATGTACGCCTTCCTCATCCCACATTCTCATTAAATGTGGGTCACAATAATCCGCCAACATCGGGGAGAAAGCCGGAGGACATAAAAATCATCGATATTCGCCAAAGTTGCATACCCACACGTCATTTGAATATAGGTATAAACAGCGTTTTTAATATGCCATAAAGGATTGATCCTCATTCTCTTGTCGCATCTCGAATTTTTTCCTCCTACCTTCTACTGTGCCACAAATTCTTTTTCTTTTCGATTCAAAAAGAAAACATTGTAGTCGAAAAAAAACGCATTACGCGAACGAATAAATGCAAGTCAGAGACTCTGCATTCCTCTCTAAGGTTGTCGCACAGACGTTCTTCTTTTTTACGAGAGAAAAGGAAGCATATCAATATATCATCTGCCTCACTCCAATCGGATTCAACACGACGATAAAATATCCGTTATGAATCATGAATATGAGGCATAAGGTAGAAAAAGGATGAGTATCGAGCAGCGCCTTTCTCTTCTGAAAGAGAGAAAACTTTTAAGAAAGATTGTACAGGGTGCAGCCCTGAATATCAAGAGTTTTCTCCAGATTGAGAAGGAGAGAGCTGAAAGAGAAGGGAATGTAGCGAAATACGTTCGCCCGCTTTTTATTCTCCATTTTGTGAGTGTGTGGTTATGACGATCAAAAGCAGAAGACATGAATTACACCAGGATTCTCTCTCCGTTATTTTCACAATGAGAACGAAGCGGGGAGAAAGTAAGAAAATAAAAAAAGGATTGAAAGGACGGCGGCTTGTATAGCTGCATGAAATAGTTGAAAGGGATCTCTATTTGAAGAGGAGTTGCGCTTTTGCAATACACTTGCATACACCTCCATGCATATGTATAGGGCGGATGACGTAAGACGCACACACACACGCAGACATTTATTATCTATTTTTTCTGTCGTGGATAAAAGATAAAAAGCTCAGCAGCTCCTTTTCACATATTACAGGCGCATTTCCTACATCCAAATCTAGTGGATGTTGTGGAAGGACGGTGAAAACATTTTCAACGTGTTTTGACGACGCTACTGCTGATATACGGCTACCTACTTGAAAACACCTTGTTTCTTCGTCAGCCGAGAAAAAGTCTAATAATAAGTATTCCATTAAAAGAGGCTCGCTCAGAAGTGGAATACAGTTTTATAAAATAAAAATGAGGAGCAGTAAAAAAAAACTTTTTGTGTACTCTCTGGCATGAAGAAAAAATGTAGAAAACATAAGGCCAACGTTGGGTGGAATGTGTGTCCGATTTCTATGGTGGTGGAAAAATATATCGGAGAAAGTGAAGCCATTATGGATATAGAGGTACTGAGAGTTTTTTATGTGCACACATCTCTCCACGAAATAAGTTTGTCTGTGGTACTTTCACTCTACACCGTTTCCGTACACACACTCGTAGTAAATGTAATCTACAGGGAAGAGAGCGAGATACGAGCTCTCTCTTGGATGAGGGCCGTATCGTCCTATCATTTGTAATGTTCCATGTGCTCGGCTAATAACCTTTAGAAAGAAAATGCAAATCGTCCTCCACTACATCTAGCTCTCTCTCTGTCGTCTATTAAGAGCGAGGGAGAAGAGCACTTGGTAATCTCTCCACTCAACTGGAGATACTCGTGAGCACACATCATCCTGCCAGTCGACTCCGTTGTGGCCGTGTAAGTTTCATAGACTCGAAAAGATGCGTGGAGAGTCTTACTATGAGTGTGTAACTGTGCAGGAGGAAAATGAATATCAATATTTTTTTTCTTCGTTTGGGCTTCTTCCGGAAAAATATTTCAGCGGATACACTTTCCCTGCTGGTATCACATTTGAGTATGAAACTACGCAGAGAATTTTCTATGAAGAAATACCGGCAAACCTTTCGAGATCGTTGGAAAGTGTGCAAAGTCAGATGCGTGAGAAAGTGTGGAGAAAATGGTACATTTAAAAAAACAAGGCCTGGGATTTTGGAGCAACGGAAGGAGAAGTTTCATTTTAGGCTTTGTGAAAGTCAGCTTGGGCACGGAGTAGTATTTTTCTTGAGCATGACATTGTCACATCTTTTATATTTGTCTGTACCTGTTTAGCAAAATACATGTGAGAGCTACGGTTTTTTGGGTCTTTTAGTTTAGATGTAATCTAAGAGAAAGAGATGGTTGGTTTTCTTTTGAGAGAATAGTTGGCGGACGAGTTTTGATTCAGGCCTCCGGGGAGGTAAACTCTTCAGCCTTTCTTTTGTGTCTTATCATCTCTGTGTGTTGCTATCAGAGAGTCAAAGAGAAAATATATATTTTCCGTTTACCTTCCCTCATCCTTTTCATATTCCATTTTTTCCCCTTCCCCTTGAACAGAGTTTTGATGTATATGGACGTTTTTATGAATACTTCTTTTTGTGTGAGCAACAAACAAAAACTCGTTCGCATATATTCACACACGGAATTCACGTTTCGAATTTAAGGGAATATATATTAAAATGCTCGCACTCGAACTCTCCGAAGGGATTTCCCTAGTTTGAAGAAACAGAAGGGGGAAAACGCTGATGGAAAAACCACGACACGTGTGTAAAAGTAATATGCTAAGCAGAAAAGATTACATCAAGACTTTTATTACTTTCCCGCTGGGAATTTCCAATACAAAGTACAACATTATTTGATCTCCATTCACTTTTATATATTGAGTGCACCCCCACGCTGAACGGAGTGTGTAGAAATGCACAATAATTCTAATTGCATTTGGGGTTGCAAAAAAAATGAATTCATTCCCTTCAAAGGGGAATTGCACAGAACATAATGTGAGTTCATGACGAGATGCTTAAATTTTGGCAGTGCATAATTTGTATCTGTTTTCCGCATGGCTAAAAGCAGACTTCTGTCTCCTCCTTTCTCTCTCTCTCTGGTTAAGACAAATGCTGTAGCTGTTGCAGGTAGTCAGAAAAACAAGCAAAACGAGAAAGCCGAGAGAGCATTTAATCCAGCTCTGGAGGTGGAGAAAGTACGTGTAAAACGCTAACTGATTATTGAGGCGGCGATGATACTTGAGCTGTTTCTGTTTCTCCCTTTATCCTCTGAAACATTACATTTCCCATGAATTTTATCGTACCATTTCTCCACTCACTGCGAAATGTGTGTGAGCGAACTCACTTTTTTTCACCATCGCCCCCGAAAAATATGATAAATGGAGAGCAAGAGAGCCACTTATGGGATAGTAACCTGCAGTTGGAGAGAATGAGAAAGAGCAAATAGAATCTTTAAAAACAACACACACCAACATCCTACTATAGAACACTTGATCTCTCTCCTCATTGTAACATTTGCACAAAAAAACGGAGAAAGCAAGAAAAAAATGGTCCATGCACTATGGGAGATCTCATGAGAGAAAGTAGCAATCTTCAAAGATTACTTACTCCATGTGTGCCGTACACAATCCGTGTGTATGTGTTTCCTTCCTCAAATATACGTATTTCCTTTTTTTTCTCTCTTTCTGTTGTTGCAGAGATTTTTCTAGTAGAATACTACTCCTACTCACTACGTCTTCGTTCTGTTTCTCTTCCTTTCTCCGTATAAATAGGCAATCATTATGGTTTCCCTTTCTTGTAAGCACTGCCATGAATTCCTCGACAATCTTCTACACAAGACATTGAGAGAACGAGGTTGATTGCAGAGAAGGTACATTTCCATTTAAACAGCTATCCAAAATACAGCTCACGTTTACCTCAATTCCTCTCAATTGTTATCAATGATACACACACGCAAATGCACATTCCCAGCAACAGTATAATTTTTACGAGAGGATCTTGAGGAGGAAAGGGAAAACTTTTCCCGTTAGTAAACATACAAAAAAGGGCGAACAAGAGAGGTTGAGTGAGGGGTAAATAAACATTTTCAAAATGGATGAGGAGACACATTCCGATTGAGCTGAGAGAAAACTGGCTTTTTGCTTAGGAAACTGTTTTTTTCTCTCTCTCAAGAAACAAGAAGACTGATCGTAGCATAGATTAAATTAAAGAGGAAATCTAATATATAACTATCAGCAGACGCATGAAGCGAGGCAATGTTGGCTTACAAAAACGACGGAGACGCGTATAATTAGGCAATAGAACGTCAAAATGAGAATGGGCTTATTTGTTGCAGCATTTTTTTTTGGAAATTTACTAATCACATTTCACCAACAAGACTTTTTAAAATTTAAGACATTTTGCAGCCCTGATACACCTTAAGGATTTATTCACTGCCTTTCAAATGGTTTGCAACAGTTTGGACGTGAAGTTTCGAAGCTAACCAAAATGTGCTTCATGTTTTTGTACCACAAGACTCTGGATGATGATGCGGGCAGACTTTTGCGTCTTTTGTCCTCCATTGTCCGCCGTCCTTGTGTTGCCTCACTTTTGTGTAACCTTTACGTAAGTATAAATGCAAGCTTTCGCTTAAGGGGCCGTCATCAAGCAGCTTTTTTAAACCCTGCATTGTTTCCAATCTACATACATACCAGTTACTCTTTCTACTTCCTTCTCATCCTCTCGTTTTACATAATGATGGAGTAAACTTGTTTTACTTTCACTCTATGTCAGTTTTTTTTTGTAAAATGGGAGGTAACCACATCCACTAATGAGGATCAGCTTCTTTTAAACTTTAGTTTTTGCAACACAGAGAGATCTCTTATTCCGTTTTCACATATAACAACCAAAGGTCGTGTATTTTTTTCTTGGGTGCACCAATGAATTAGTTGGTTCTGTGGAGAACATCGGAAGAATACAAAATATATATTAGTATTATCTAAAACCGTGATTAATTGATATTCAAAAAAAATTGCCACTGTATTGCAGAGACAAATTTCAAGCTCTTGAAAAAAAAATGAAAACTTTATCCAGCAAACAATTTGCAGATTCAGAAAAAAAGCATCATACTATATAAGCTGACATAGTTGATGTCGCCTGGCAACAAGGAAAATAACTTGTGAGCATCGTGGATAGATTGAACAGTGGCAACTGTGGTACTAACTGTAATGTTAACGGATAATGCAGGTTAAATAGCACTGCAGCAATCACAAAATCGTCGTTTTTGTGCAAAAACGTAATTATTAAAGTTTGTAAATGTGCTTACGTTACCAAATTCACAATGCAAACATACAATAAAATTAATTTAGACACTTAATTTTGAAATAAAATTTCGAAAATTACACCAGAATTACACCGCGTTCTCATCAGAAAGTGCCGAAACACTTGATCACAGATGAAACGAAATGAAATGAAAAATGAGAAACGGTTGCTATGATGAAAGAAGAGCCAATTTCATTAACCGACGTAGATTTGACAAGTAAGCAAAGAGGTTTAATTGTCCTGGAGTTTACTACGTATATACGACGTCATTTCTATTCCTTTTTTATTTAGACACTTATTGCATTCACAATAGGGGCATTTAGGCTCGACATATTGGCAAAATTTGTTTTTTATCAAGTATCACTTCTTGTCATATAGGACGCGATTTTAGACATTCGCAGTATCATCGGAAAACGATTATTTAAATATACAGCACTGCTAATTCTTCAAGCAGTTGTGCTTTATTGAGCTTCTCAAACTGCAACGAAGAGAAATGAAATGAATGAAAAGCTAGCCTGAACCTCCAGCCTTTATATAGTGAGCAGTCTCGGTGCGGCACAATTTTTTTCCGATTTAAAACAATAGAACAATGGGTATTGTGGTAAACAATACGCTACAGTTAATGTACCTTAAACTGTGATTTATGAATTTCAGTATAAGAGTTTCCTTTCTGATAAAAATTCAGGTTCAATTACAAAGATACAATTAGTAAGTAGATTTTTATATTCTCATTATTGTAGTTAAGTATATTTAGTTAGAATCAAAAGCTCCGCACACAAATTAGTCAATATATTTGTATCGCTTGACGAGGTACATGCCATTCCAAAATGTTCCCATGTAATGCAAGGTCCGATTTGTTTTCGTTGAAGAGAATTTGTTCCAAATGTTGCTTAATTTGACTTTGTCTCTTGACTGTTCTTCAGTAAGGCATACACAGCCTTCATCTACCCTTTTCCTGAGGGTATGCATCGTAATCTCGGTAAAAAATCTGCAAAAAATCTGTTGAGAGTAGTTTGTATTATAATCGTGATTTTATAAATCGCCTAGCATTGCCAAAGCGCGTGTACTAACCTCGTGTTATAACTCACATATAATACCAGTTTTTACAAATGACCCTCACTTATTTTTAATTGATTTTATTTTTAAAATACTTTGGCTTTATTAACAATGGTGAAAGGGAATAAGCATTATGTTTTTCCTGCAAGTCGCCGAAGACGCGCTTATTCCGCTGTTGTTTGTCACCTAAAGACTTGCTCCACGTTGAGCTGGTCTTGAGGAACAACAACTTGGAGCTTAATGCTTGTCTGCTTGCCTGGCAGACTGGATAATGCTGAAAAGTGAAAGGAGGAAACGGACCGAACTTCTCCCAACTCCCAATCTACCTTTATTTAGCACTGCCTTCCCTCAAACAGTGGAAATATTTTCGGAAGAGGGAGAGTGGAGAAAAGTGAGTGAGCCCAGTTGCAGAAGTGGCAGCTGTGGGTGTAGAGACTTTTGAGTGCATGTGTGTAGCAGCAAAAAACCATCAGTTCTCTTCTCCCTTCCTTTCTTTGTCGAACACCGCGCTTTCCAGAGGCACAATGTTGGTGTTGTAGTCCAAAAGTAGAACTTTCTGTTTGAAAAGCATGCTGCATGGAGCCAGCTAGTTGAGCTTCGACTGCGACGAGAAAGAACTCGTCATTTGTGATCTGGTCGTAGCACAAAGCTCACCTCTCTTCAAAGAAGTGAGAACGGGAGTGCGAAGGAGAGAAAGCCAAGGAAACAACTTTGAACTCCCTTCGACTTTCCCTATTTATTTGTACACGGGTATTTGCGTGTGCCTCCTCCCGTTTCCTCTGTGCTTGTGAGTGTGTGCTCCTTTGTAACTTTCTGCCTTCTTGAGTCTCTACACTTCATCAGTTTCACCTTCTCTTTCCAGAGAGTGTAGAAAACCAGCTTTTTTGCCCTGTCAATAAAAGTTTCCCTTTAAAATGGTTACATCATCATCCCATTCTCTCTCAGCTAGTCGCACAAACACGGCTAGAAAAAACTCACTACCCTCCCACTTTGAAATCGTTTCGCTCCCTTCTCAAGGTTGAAGCTCTTTTTTTTCTGGCTCAACTTGTTTTCTTTTTGTACGCTTGGGATGCTTCCAAAATACAACTCAGCGAAATATCGTCGTGGAAACACTCCTTCTTTCTCGTCCTGAAGTTGAGAAATCAGGAATCATCATCGTAGTCATCTTCCCGTCATCATCATTGAGACGCCGCTACATAATAATGTGGCAGAGAATGGGCAACAACAAATAATAAAAGCGAATACTTTCTTGAGTTGAAAACATCCAAAAGATTCCCCATTCCACATTTCTCGAGTTTCGTCTGCGGCCGTGGATGTCGTAATAATTCAAACGTTTTGCATCTCTCTCAGGGAAACGCGGTGTGTAAAGTTCGGCAAAGTGTGGGATGAAGCTTATGTAAACGCGAGAGAGGAGAGAGAATGGTTTATGGAGACACAAAGTTGGAAACTTTGCAGAAGCTCATGGTTTGAGGAGAGTGCACTTTGTGCGTACTTGGTCAAACATCAAGTCACATTTCGGAGCTTATTACGTCCACACACACAGAAATACACAAGAAAACAACGAGAAAGTCAGTGTGGATCCACCGAGCTTTTCATGGGGGAATCGTAGAAATTCGGAGTGAAACGTAGAAATTCAAATAGAAACACGATTTCTTCCCGCAACACCAAAGGTGACGGATACGTCTTAGGACGAAATTAGCCACGGAATTTAAGACGAGTAGCAAGGGTACTGTCAAAAGTGAAAGTATGTCAATGATACCGTAGCGATTGCTTTGAAATTGCCGTTCCCATTTTGTCGAGGAAAGAGTACCGCTGATAAGATTAAGAAGACTCTCTCTCTGCAACTGGTGATATTGTGTTGAAGTGTGAAGAAAATGTAATTTCCATTGTTTTTCTCTCTCCCCTATCATCATCGTATGAGTGAGCGAACCCTTCCGCTTGTCCCGTTTTTGTGGTTTGGTTTATTTGGTGGGTTTGGTGTGTGGTCGTGTTATGCAGAGTGCGAGAGGAGCGGGTTTTGAGGAAATCGAATTTTGACGAAGTTCGCTCAACTTGAGTGGAAACTATGCGATCTCAAAACTATTCCCTAAAAAACTGTAGATTCCTCTAAAGAATGCGGCAAGGGAGGAAGATAGATGTTGAGATAGTTGATGGAAAAATACAAGAATCTTCCCGCCCCAAATGTGTATTGACGCTCAAGGCTTACCCGTCAGGATCTCGTGTTTTTTCATTCCGGAATAATATGTTTGTGGGTGAACAGGGAGAGACAAAATTGACGTGTTGAAGTGAAAACAATTTTCGGATATCAACATGCCAAAACTTCCTCCAAGTTATACAACGTTCACCTGAATCTGAGGGATAGGAGAAGACCTAAACTTTTGAGAGCCTTTTTGGAATTTCTTTTCCCTCTTGTTTCTTCGAAAATAATGGAGCAAAAAGAATAAGTACCAAACAGGGAAGAGAAACGCTTGTCGAGGTGCTCTCAAACAAGAAAGGTATGTACGCCTTGTGTCTCTCTCATTTTACATTCTTATTCGAAGGACAGGCCAAATATATGTTGGAAAAATCATTGCACTTCAGGAATAATGCATAAATTTATGTGTGTTGTTGCGTGTAAGTGAAGTCGTAGCGAAAGATTGTATTATAGTAATAAGAAGCTTTCTCCTTGTGTTGATCGTGGGAAATTCTTGTTTTATCGAAATACTTTTGTGTGTTTTTTTCTCTGTTTAGACGAAAAGTAACCTGCTGAAAGGTATGCTTAGAGTAAGGATACGCTACGTAATTGTACTTTACGGCTATTTTTCTCTCTCGACAATAGTGTAGTGAAAGTTGTAATTTTTACGTTGTCTGGCGTCTCTTGCTTTCTCCTTGTATTTCAATGGAGTGCAGATAAGATCATACCTTCAATTTAATAATAATCCTAAACAATTACACGCAGCAAAGAATATACGTCTTGTTAAGCCGAAAAATTTTTTCTGTCCATGTTCCGTTTAGTGATGACTTTCTCCGCGTACTCGGAGAGCTGTAGGTATAGTACAGACAACTCATGGAACCCAACCTGTTTTCGCTTTCACAAACGAAAAGTAATAGGGTTAGCTCTACTTGGTTTCACTGCAGAGAACCATAGATTTTCACGAGGTTCAACCACGACCACATGAAACCCCTTTTTCACCGAGTGTGTGTATTAAAGTCTTATGAAAATGCCAGAACAAGGGATACACACGACTCGTGGTAATCCGTAGACGGTGTAGAAGCAAGAAGTATTTTTTGTATCAAATTGAGACATGACTCCCGGAAATAAAATTGTTTCACAACTAACATTCCCACTGACAATGAATTAAACTCTCTGCATTTTCCCATTTCCTCCGATCTTTCTCCCGCACACGATTTCCCAACCGGATCTTTTGTCTTTCCTAGTAGAGATTTTTTTCTTTCCAACCTTGTCTCTAGCCTGAAAACATTACAATGTACACCATCTACTAAAGTCGTATCTCTCTCTATAAATTTTTTTCTTTCCCCCGAACGTTTTCGCTCACACAAAAAACCACCAAGACCAAAGAAAGCATAAACGAGCGGCAACTTTAGGTTGAACTGTGCGTCTACAAATTATTATTAATAGAAGAGTGAAAGTCTATCATACTCTGGTGTGTAACCAGTGGACACACACACATCCCAAGAGTTAGAGAGAGAGAGAGTAGAAAAAAAACCTGAAAAAGATAGTCTTTTATGTGTAATGTATGAGGTTCATATATGAAAAACACCTCTGTCGTTAAAAATTCATTTGGATTTCTCTCACTCTCTTGCGTTCTCTTCATTCCTTGAACAGAGTCGTCCTTTCTCCATATGAATAGCGAAGGAGAGCTTTCATTTTTTCCCGAAATAAAACCCTCATCACGTATTATGCGCTGTTCATTAAAAGCAGCTCAAACTTTTTTCATGTGTCTATAATATTAGCCATTATATTTTAGAAAAAGAGCGTCATTACCGTTACAGAAAAGAATGGACTTTTTTTCCTCTCCTTTATGTCCCACATACGAGGATCACATACACAGACACGTCGTAATAATGTGCTTTGTCATGACTCCCCTTTCGTTCGCAGACAGAGAGCAAGACTCTCGTAATATCTGCAACGTCCATCCACAGGGTGACCTCAGAGAAACCAAAGAAATGGAGAGGGACGCGACTCGGAGGAGTTTCAATTTAATTTTCACTCTCTTAAAGATTTGCATCTAGTGACTCGTCAAAAACTTTTTATGTCCACATTACTCTCCGCTGTGTATCTTCTACTTCTCGCTCCTCTTCCAGGCTATGGACACTTACGCATAAAAAGAGACAAGAGGATGGAGGAAGGAAAAAAAGGCAGGACGGAAACAGAAGTGTGTAGAGGAACACTTGTGAGTTTCCCACAAAAAAAGTATTGTACAACAGGATTGCAATAAGAGGAAATTTCCCCATATAATGCTACTTCAGTTATACGACCACGCCATTCAAGAGGAGCAAGTAAAAAAATGAGAGAAAAGCAAAGCCAGCGGTTTTCCTTCAGTTTCTTCTTTTTTTCTCCCTATTTTTTAAAACACAATGGTGTTTTTTCTTTGCTTAGTGGTACTTTCACACGAAGCCGTAAATACAGAGTCACTCTCTGTATATGTACATGCACACACTAGGAAGCATTTATTATACACAGATTTTGACACAAAAGAAAGCCACACGGCGGACCACATAATTTTCCTGTGTAGACTTTCACTGAAAATGGGAAAAAGTGGAGAGAAATTGTTTGTGGTGAGGCAGTCATGCATGTCTACTCTCTCAAAAAAATTCATGTGTTGAAGTTTGTCATTTTTTTTCGTGCTGCCAAACCGCCTTTTCATTTTGTCATAATATTCCTCCTTTCCCCGACATTGGATGAAAATATACCTGTTCAAATCTAAAAATTGTCACTTCTCTGTCTCTTCGGTTTGCCGCCTAATAATACGGAGGAAAGAAGAGTTGAGAAATGTGTGTACAGCTCGAATATTTCCGTCTGTTTTACTCGTGTTTCTCACATTCTCACAACTCGAGAGAGATTCGCCGTGTATAAACATAAAAATCAGAGCCCATGAAGGCATCAATGCAGAGCGAATCTTGGAGAATGTCACGTCGTAAAACCTGGTTATCGTCGCTGTCATCCTCACCGATTTTTTGGCAGCGAGAGAAAAGGAGACTTGTTTTTTTTGTAGCACATTGTTCGTAAAGACAATCAAATCAGGGAAAAGGGGTGAGGGTGGGTGTGACGTGACACGGTGGTGCCACAAATACATAACTGCCTTCAGTTTGATGATCTGACCGCCTAACCGCTGTAAAGCAAAGGGTCGCAGACAAGAATAAATAAGACTGTCGAGATAGAGACAAGAGAGAGAGAAAAAAAATGTCAACTAGCATGAGTTCATCAATGCTTTCTCTTTCTCTGTATATGTGTAGGTAGAATGTTATTTTTTCTGGAAAAGATATGAGCCATAAAAATCGACACAACAGAAGAAAGCCAGGTTTTAGCTGAGAGAAAGAAAGACAGAAAAAAATTGCATTAATTCGTGAGAGTGACTCTCCGCAACATTTCTTCCTATTTTGTGAGGACACTGCACGTGAGTGTGTGTTTTGTCTCTGGCGTTTCTTCCCGTTAGTATTTGCTTACATGTCACTTTCCGTGTGCACATTTTGTGCGCATCGCGTGAGTGAAAGAGGCAACAATACATGACGACGATACTCAATTGATTTTTATGTTTGAAACATGCAATGTCATATTTTGTCAATTTACGACGAGCCAAATTTGCTGCAATATTGGTGTTGAGAGTGTGTCAATAATTAATTATGTCACCGCTGCATTTTCCGTTGGACAACATCTAAATTTAGGATTCAATTTCAACTCCAGGTATGGCATGTCGAAATATAAAAGGATGAACCAAACAAAGGATAAAATACTGCAGTTGTACTCACACAAACTTTTCTTTTCGAGACGCTTTTTATTTTTGACGCTTTTCAAACTATTCCTTTAGCGATCGCTGCTGATGTGACAACTAAATGCTGCGTAATTCACGTAACCTTTTTTTTACTGGTCCAATGGTGTTTATCACACCAAAAACCGAGAAAACCTTTGAAAGCTGAATTTTTAAAAAATCTCTCACTAACTCAAAAACTGAAAAGTCGCAAAAGAAGCCCAACTGGGAAACAAGAGTTTCATCGAGCCCAAAAGAATGACGAGAAAAGTCGGCTGTTGTGGGGTTCTGTGTGGTTGCGATTGCTAAAACCAAGCAAAAAAAATCTTGTCGAGAATTTGTCGTATTTTAGATGGAAGTCCACTGGAAAGAGTGGAAAGGGAGTTGTTGTGTGCTCTGTTTTTGTATGTGACGCACAAAAGTAGTTTATTGTGTAAAAAAACACAGGGAACAAAGAATGAAGAAAGAATACTGCATTCTTTTTCAATAAAAGATGGCTCACACTGAAAAAGTCTAAATACTTTCATGGTTAAATTCCGCTAAAAAGTAAAGTACGTATTTTTTTCTCGCTCTCGTGCTTTTTACTCTCCGAATTTAAAAAGAAAAGGAAGAGAGAAAGGAAAAAAACTGACGATTTTGCCAGAAGGAGAGGAAAAAGCAGAGAAAGTTTGAGGCAGCGCTGATGCACAAACCATGTTGTTAGTTTTCTTCACAATTCTTTTTTTTTCGGGTGTACCTCCATTTTCTCTCTCCGTTTTTGTTTCGGAGAATCCAAAGAGAGAATAGAAGAGCTAGTGACTTGTTAAGCAGGGGACCTGTTGTGAAAGCGACAAAATAAGTTGGGAGAAAGTTGCGGGAAATAAGTAAGATAGCAGTTGGGACATGGTCGTATCTGTTTTAAAAGGAAAAGGGAAGGACCAAAAGTTTTTATATCGTCTTGTGGAAGACTGGAAAAATGTTGAGCGCTAAATGCCTTCTCGCTCACACAGTCAGACGACAAAGTGCGGAGAGCTTTCCTCCGTTTTTTTGGTGTCTCTGTAAAGCCCTAATTTTCATATATTATTTCAAGAAAACCGTTTGAACGGAGTTTTGGGTGACATGTGTAAAGGAAGTGAGAGAGTTCTCAAGTTGGATGTAGAGAAATTTTGTGAAAAACTTGGGGAGACGAGATGAGGTCCTCTCTTTTCCTCTTCAAATGATTTCTGTCGCTCCCCGTGAAAGTTGGAAGGAATGAGGGAAACAATGGCATTAAACACGAGAGAGCAAATCCATAAAGGACAAGAGAAAGGCGTAAATAGTTTGGTGGTTGATGGTGGTGGCATCGTGCTAATGATTGTACAGTTGAGAGGGGTTTTTCCTCTACAACAATTAACACTGACGGAACTCATTTGTAATGGAGCATGAACAAAGAAGTGGGTACAAATGCTGGGACACAGAGGTTACAAGCCATTGTCAGCGGTAATGGGTGAAAGTAGTGAAATTATGGAAGAGATTCAGAGTACAAAACAGAGAGGGTCGAGTAGGGTGAACATCTTCAAAAATTCTAGAGGCTTATATCTTGCTGTAGAGAGGAAAACAATAACAAAAGCAGTTATTCATAAAGTAAATTAAGGTGATCCCGGAAAAGGAGAAGCTGTCACTTGACAACAGCTGGACTAATTGTATTTTTCTTTGTTTCACAGGAGTACAATAGCAATAATCATGTTTCACTCTCAATCCATGTGTTGCGTTACGACCATCTGCTTACTGGGCTTCATTGCAGGTAAGGTACAATGCTTCATTTATTTGCCTTAAAAATCAGGACTGTCTAATGGTGACCTCACACTGAGTTTTCGGTTTCGTCGGGACGGTAATCTGTAATGCTGCTCAAATTTTAAGTTACCTCACAATACTTTTGTGAGTTTACTCCTCTATTCAAGCGAAACGGAGGGTGAAAGTGGGACGACGCGAGTTCATTTCAGTGGAATGAGAAAAGATAAGCGGTGAAAGTATTTTTAATTGTCAAAATGAAAACATTTTAGAGGCATTATCAGATGCGATAAAGTTTTAACGTTTTTTATTTTATTTTTAGCGAATATAAATGCAGGAAAAAAAATTGTCATGGTCTCTCATGTTCACAGTTTCGCGGAAGAATATCATTGATATTGCAAAAATTTCTCAGTTTTCAAAACAAGTCTGAAATTTTATAAAACACCCCTCGCCAACCTGTGAGATGGATTTCCTTTCTCTAGAGTGATGTGTCTCGTATTAAATTTAAGAGCACCAAAAACAGGTCTTATATTTTTCCTCTTGAATCTCGCACATTTCGTTTTCCACTTTAGTCATTTGGTTGAGTAATCGGAACCTGCGTCCACCTTATATTTTATCTTCTTTTTTTTTAAAAAAAATACGGCCTCTTTTAAGTAAATGTATTTTCTGAACGAGAGAGAAAAAAGAGATCGACATTTGCTCTAAAATACACCTGCACAAGCTCCCTTTGTTGTGTATTCCATTTCTGGATAATGTACACATCCTGTGGTCGTTTCTTTTTCATAAAAACAAACATTTTTCAACACATGAAAATCCTTCCTTTTTAAATAAAGCGGCAGTAGAAAATGAGCGCGGTAAGACGCAAGTGTATTAAAAACCTTAGGTTTTTATGTATAAAACAGAGGAAAAGTATGAAGCCAAGATTAGCCATACTTTTCACATCATAATCCCCTCTATTTTCTCTGACCTCTTTAAAGTAGCACCAGCCTATTTTTCCTGGTCTGATGTACACACACCCCTCCCTCTCTCGCGAGAGACGGCGAGAAACACTCAGATCACAAAAGCCTTTTACTTTGAGCTTAAGTGGTGGAAAATGGATCGTGCATGTTATTAAATTACAAAGTCATCTTTAAATTTTGTTTATAGCATTTCCCATCTCTCTCTGTACTCCCGTTTCACGTACGGTTCACCTTTACTCTAGGAACGAGGAGAAAGCTGACATTCTATACACTTTGACTCACTGTCTCCGTTGAGAGAGAAAATCCGGATGAGAAGATAAGGGGATCCATATCTGCCCTCACAATTAGTTCACATTTTTTTTCAGGATTTGCATAAAAATCCGTACATCCAAGGCTTTCCAGCGGGTTGAGCCATTTTTATCGTTTGCTCCCTGACCATGTTCGTTTCACGAAGGGAAGAAGAAGGAGGAGGGAAGAAACGTGAAAACATGTCTGAAGGAAGGAAATGCCTTTGCTGTAGGTGCTCTCGTGACTCCGTAATTCGAGAGTGTGTGCCTACGTAAGTATTCATATCGTGTATTAGAGAAATAACATTGGTTTTTTCTCCAGAGAGGCGCACTAGACATGTGTACGGCTATAATTTGGTGTCGAACTCAAAAATAAAAAGGGAAAGTACAACTTGGGAGAAAGTGAGTGAAAGCCGAGAGAGAGACCGTGTATTTCGTGATATGTGCCTGATATGTCCGTATTTTTCTTCCTAATATGAGTCCACGAGAGGTACAAGAGAATTGAGAGGAGTGTGAGTGTTGCATGGTAAAAGAGTATAATGAAAGAAGCGATCATGTGTCGAGCACACTTGCACTTGGTTGCCAAAACGAAATGCTCGTTTTCCTTCAGCTCTTTGGCAATGAATTTCTTCTGTACTTTTTGTAACGACACCGAGAACCGAATGTGGAGTGAGTCAACGGAGCAAGATTCATTTGAACAGACTTTTTCCGTCTGAAAAGAAAGAAGAAAATCGTACGCTTGTTCACTTTCAGGCTTTTTTTCTACCTTTTTTCTGTTTTCATAGGGGAAATGTATGAAGTTTTGGAATTCATTTATATTTAATTCACACCGGGTTATATTCTCTTTCGCACCGAGTGCAGCTTTTCTCAGTGGGTAAAAATCAAATTATGACATGACGCTTTTTTTCTCCCTTCCTTTTCTGTTGATCGTAAGTACGAGAGAGAAAAAAGGCTGAAAAAAAAACAAAGTGTTTGTGCCAAATGCTTTGTTCCTAATTTTTTACAGCTCAAGGAATGTAGTGGAGGTGTTCCAAGGAAAAAAATGAGAGAAAAAATGAAGAAAGTATAAGAGAAAAGATTCTCAGAAAAAAAAACGGACGAAATAACATGCTCTTTGTTGGGTGCATTTACTTCAATATTTTATGTGGATGATACCCATACACATGATTATTTATAGTGGAAGACAAAAATTCATGGTGTTTGTGTTCTCATTCTCCTTTCCACACTTAGCTCCATTCATGTAATCTTTTTTTTAGAGAAAACCTCACAACAAGTACATACGATCAACACTGTTATGGAAATCAGCGGAAAAAAGGCAGAGGCGTCGTTCAGCTTGGATATTTATTGTTCTCTCACTCTCTTTATTGAAGTCTTGAATGGGGAGCTCTTCTGCCAAAAAAAAGTTGGAAACGAGAAGACATCCTGTTCTCATCACGTTTCTTTCTTTTACTAAATAATATAAGGAGAAGGTACAAAGGAAAAATTAGGATCTCAACCTCCTCATCAGAGGTTATCACGGTTGATCACATGATGTTTGACACAGCGAAGGGAAAGCGTAGACAAAGGGTGCCAAATTGTCTGAGATAATAATGATGGTGATGACGGTGAGGTGAGACAAAAAAAAACGCTCTTTTTATGAAGGAGTGATTAACGCATTTGGTTTAACTGCTTTTTTACTGCGAGCTCATCATCATCTCGTGAAAGATGGGTGAGAGATCCCAATAAATTGTGGGGAGGATTCCAGTTGTCAAAAGGAGTAGTAGAAAAAAAAGTTCACCGAAAAATCACCGATTCTTCCATCAAATGAAACAAATATTTTTCCAACAACTGGGAAGCGTTTAAAAAAGAGATTTTGGATACTCACTTGTAAAGCGTTGTTGTGTGAATCTTTTCAGATAGAAAGAGCATTGAGTATTTGTAAAAAATGAGTTTTTTGTTGGGAGAACGCCCAAGGTGTTTCCACTTTGAGCTATTTTTTGTGGCAGGTTCGTGCCTCTAGTTCACGGAGTAACATGGTTGAACACTCTCACACCAAAAAAATTTCAAAAAATGGCCTGAAGCCAGTGGAGACTTGTTTTATTATTTTGACTCACATACGGCGAACGGGAACGAATTCAATTAGTGAGTTTATTGTTTCCTTTCACTTGCCTTACTTTCTTCTTAGTTTTTACGTTGTGGTGGAATCCTACCAAAATAACAGGATGGAGCTACAAATCTTCACGTTTTGACAGAAATTAAACGGACAATTAATAGTTATTTGAATTAAAGTAAAATAATCACAATTTACGCCGATTTTTGCCAATTTAAGCTTGGAGTAATTTTTACTTATGTTCTGACATCTTTTTGATCATGATCATATACTTGAAATTTTTTGTAATTACAATGAAACCAGGGGTTTGTTCACTAGTGCTGCAATTGTACAGAAGATTTTCCGACTTTTCTGATTGGCAACCTGGAAAAAAATCAGAGAACGTAAGCTTTCTTTCTAGCACTTCGCCATGTGAGTAATGAGCTTTTTTCTGACGAGGGCTTGCGGTCGTGTGTAGGTGTGCGTCGAAACGGGAGCTATTTATTGTGTTCGGAATCTCAGCTGTAATCAGCTCAGGCATGATCGGATCAGTGGGCTTACGGTAAAAGTTTGATGCATACGCGCCAAATTTTCACTCTTGTCCTCAAATTCCTTTATATTATATACATTTATTGATGAACGTATAATCGACTACAACGGAAAACTATGTGCACGTCAGAAAAAAAAACTTCATAATTAATATTTCCCTTCATTCCGCTCCACACGTTCGACATTCTCTCACGTGTACAACTCGAGTAATTTTTTCAACCTGCAATTATTCTTCGGTTGGACTCCCCACCAGAATGAAACGGGAGTCAACACTATCTTTACGCGAGGTTCACGGCTCGACTCTTGAAACTGGCACAAAAGAGAACTGCGTGCTTTATGCTTACTGAAATGACTACATTTCACCCATGCTTGTCTTCGTCCAATCCTCCTTTGCACAACAACCCCAGAAGCATTATGCAGATCAACAATGGGGCACGTCAAAAGCCTCCCATTCTCCCATAATATAAATCCGATTCAATCAGATCGCTATTGTGAGGACGCGAAAAAGTAAAGAGGATGAGAGGAAAAACCTTGTGCTCCTACTTGAGCCACTCAAAGGTTTTCAGAGGAGCGACACTTGAGCTTTTTCTCTCGAAACTTCATTGGAAATGGTGGGAAATCTCTCAGGTATCACATTTTAAGTACCTATACGTACACAAAAGTGGGACGTCGAGAGGTGGGAAACCCAACTTTTCCTTTTCCTTGTTTTCCTTCAATTTCAGGTGTGCGCTCTCTGCTCACAAGTCGAGAAAGT
Organism: Alloscopus bannaensis; assembly: GCA_027743745.1. Taxonomy (NCBI): domain Eukaryota; kingdom Metazoa; phylum Arthropoda; class Collembola; order Entomobryomorpha; family Entomobryidae; genus Alloscopus; species Alloscopus bannaensis. The sequence continues at coordinate 26,021 of JAHZMW010004055.1, forward strand.
TTGCATTTTCGAAGCACATCCCAGAACAGCAACTGCAATGCTTTGTTGTTGTGCCTCAACATTCTCCCACCTTTTGTTCACGGTCTGGTGAACCCAATTTGTACTTAATTTCGTCGAGAATGTAGCGATGTAAATCTGATTACCACTGTTAGAAAATCATTTACACGGACGACCCACCCTGTCACGACGACAAGGATCTTGTATAATTGAGTAACTTTTGCGCGCCTCAGGGTGGCTCCTACAAAGGATTGACTTCTCTCTCACACATAATAAGATTTCACAGTCAAACTTGAGTCGTACAAACTCTTCTCTGTCTCCTTTCTATCTGTAACTCACTTATTGCTGCTACACATTAAATAAAAAAAAACAATATGCTTCCTCCACGTGAAGCGCTTCTGATGAATGATTATTACGAGCCTCTTCACTTCCGCTTTCTCCTGCATCAGCAGTAGTAATCGCTTTAAAATCACTTTCATCTTTGAGAACTTGCTTCGCATCTCTCAACATTGAATAACACGTGTCTCCACTTTCCCTTTTCCCAAAAGCCTTGGAAATACGAAATGCACAATTAGTCCCAGCCGATAGGCACAGAAGAGCGCATAATGTCAATAAAACAACTGAAGTGGGCTTCCGAGAAAAGTTTGGTGTTTTGCTTGTATATTAATTTTTTCCCAACAGCAAAGGAGGTCAAAGGATGTACCTGCTGTGATTTATGATTTTTTTTGCTACACACACACTCTCTCACTCCAACTTTTATGTGCTTTACGACTTCCTCATATTCGTGTGAATCTTTTCCCAAATGTTGCCTACATCGGAGTTTACATTTAGATGTACACGTGTGCGTTGTGAGTCTCCCTCTATTTCGTGGCTGTTGGATTTGTGTTCGTTTCCCAAATGGAGTCCGAAAAACAATGAGCGACTCAGCAAGGTCATTACGCTAATGATTGTTTTTTAAAGACTAAAAAATACATTGCGAAGTTTTCCAATATTTGTCAGCATTTCATAAGCCTTACATCATCTCGTTTAACTATATTCTCCGTTATTATAACCCTATTATCGTTTGTTGAAATTAAATTAAATTGAAATTCGAATGAGACATTTCACTTATATCAAAGTATAAAGACTATTATTATATTATTGTTTTAGCATAAATACAGCCAAGCTTAAAGATTTTTTTCTGGTATACTTTGTCAAAGAGAGTATTTTTGACATTCTGCTCGTATCCTCTTCCACGAAACATTCAAATGCGTAGGAAGCTGATGATGGATTTTCCATTTGATGTTGGGACAAGTGGAATCACAAAGCTTTTCGTAGTTCGTTGTTAACTTTTGCTTAGCGTTATTGACATCAAAACCTTCATACGGCTCAACAATGGATCGATATGACGCTCATTTCCAACTAGGAATTTACTAACATTTCCCATGTACCGACGACTGGCTTTTTAACGAATGTAAATGATGGTGCGCTTTCTCCCTTTCGTTGCAATCGGTGTTTTTTATGCGAGTTTGTGACAGATGAAGTAGCCTTTTGTAACAAATTTATTTCCACCTCGAGATTCTCCTGTTTGACGTGAACTAATGTCTTTATCAAAGAAAAGGGAGAGAGGTGACGGGAAAAAACAAGGGCCGATGAGATTTTCTCTGGCGACGAATAGTACACTCTCCAGGACGACTCATCTACAAAGTTGTGTGTGGTGAAAGGAAATGTAAATTGTGTCTTCATTTCGTTTCTATATCCTTCAGGAAGAAATCAGAGAGAGACTAGTGTCTATTTTCATTCTCATTTTATAGCGAACCTGCATACCGCAAGTATTGTGCATATAAGGCACGTGTACGTGCGCAATTTCAGTTTCCTCCAGGTTTTCAAGTAATCACTGTAATGTGTCGTAGGCTCACTGTTTCCCTGGTGAGCAACGTACAATTTTCTCTATTTCTCCAATGAGAAAGATACACAGGACAGGATATGGGCATATATCGTGTCAGCTTGTATGTGGAGGCGCGTCACCAAAGGCAAGGTTCAGGATGCGAAACAAATGTTGACATCACGCCAAGACGGAGTGTAAAGATGGGCAACACGAATCCAACTGGTCCACCAATCTCTTTGATAACATCTACCGAGCACTTACGCTTTCCCTATTTTTCACCTAGATGTAGAGAAGAATGGCGACGCGCCTCTCTAGATTCCAATGACCAAGTAAATAATATGTGGATTCCCTTTGCCTTTTGAGACCTTTGCGCTTTGGAATCTTAACCTTCTGGAAGGCTTAAATTGGTCAATTGTGACGAAGTGTGAGGCTCCACCTCTTGTCCGTTTTGATGTGGTCAATTGAATCGACCTTTGTTGGCCTCTGGAATTCTTTGGGCTTTAACATTCACCATTTGACGGAAAACCTGGTCAAAATATTTGGTCACGTTTTGAATGTTTTTTTTCTTTATGAATCGGCAGTTTTCTCATTTGTAGTTTTATGATTGACTTAATTAATTTGTAATTTAGAAACTCTGGTTTTAAAAAATAGCAATAAATTGGATTAGCCTCTCGTTTCTGAAATGTAGCCATGACTTTTTAAATATTTAGGGTGTCTTCCATGGTTGTCGTCAAAAATGTGTCTTTCTTTATGTATCATCAATTTTTTTTATTGCAGCGAAGAAATGCAATAAAATTCGGATGAGAAAAACGTGGAGAATGAGCTCTTCTGTTTGGCATCAAAAGTGACCGTGTACTTTGTTTTTTATGGGAGACGGCAACTCCTTTTCAGAGCAGTGCATATGCTAACCATGATATGGACGTGACCATATACTGGCCATTGAATCATTGGCATATTTTTGGGTACTTTTTCCCATTTTGTATGCCACACGAAGACCAACGTCGTCGCAAACACGTTTCTGATTTCACGCTGTTTTAATTCAATCCCATTAAACATTCGTTTTTATACGTGGTTTCATTATGGGATTAAGAAAAAGTTTGACACTTTGCAAGAGATATTTTTTGAGACAGTTAAAAAGTAGAGAAAGCCGTCATTTTCTCGATTTTATGAACAACTAACTCCAACTCAAGAGAGTGTTTTATTAGTTTTTGATGTTGTTGCTGCTATGCAAAAGGATATCTCTTCCTGTGTCAAATAATTAGAAACCATAGGAAAAGAAATTTTGTTAAAGTCGTCCTCATTTTTTTTGCTGCTAAATAAGTGTGTAGCTTGATCTGAAGTTATTTCGTGATCCGGCGCAGATTGCAGAAAGTTTGGCAAAAACTTGCGTTTCTCTCAAAAAGGAAATGAGCACGTTTCCTATTAAGGCCATCCCTGGAAGAGAAGTGTGCACCTACAGGAGTCTGTGAAATGGGTGACTGGAAAAGAAATAAATGAAACTCGACTCTCTTTGGGAAGCGGAAAATTATTGTGTTGGTTGAAAAAAATTGTGAAAATTGGAAAGACTTTCTCCGTCGAGGCCTTGGCATCCCGAGCAGGGTAATCAGTAGTTATGGGGCAATTCAGCGTATTTTCACATTTGTGGCTCCTCATCGGGGAGATTCAGAGATGAGTCGAGGATGCAATACCATCCCGCCCATTTTCGATACGTGAGGAAGAGAAAAAAGAGAAACACTTTTATCCACAGCTCCAAAAGAGTGAATTCATGCTCAAGACTACAAACATTGACTTTCTCTCCTTCTCCCCGAGTTCTCCGAGATTGCATAATTTAGCGCGATGCAAATCATTTTTACAAGTGGATGAATATCTAGAAATATTTACTGTGTGAAATTGTTGCCAAATCGCGAACATGAGTTAGACACTTTTCACACAAAACCTTTATGACTGCTGAGGGGCTCCCCTGGTTTCCTTAAATGTGTCGCATATAGCTTCTGTGGAGTTTTCCCCCAATTTAATTCGATTAAAAGCACGAGCTCTAGGATACACGCGTAATAATCAAATTAACTCTGAAAGTGGCAAGATCTTCCGCCTATTTGAGAGACGGACATGTAAATCCTTCCGTACCACTTTGGTATGAGTAAAGTATCCCGCCAACTGGATAAAGAGAAAGAATAAAATCTCAAATATTTTTGTCTATTTTTATAGTTATTCAAATGGTTATTCACCTATCACTCTTCAGTTCGTGTTAATTTGGGACACAGTGCCATTTTTCCGGTTTACAACGTTGACAACCTGTACCTCTTCGAGGGACGGTAAAGTTGCAAAATTAAAGCTAAAAACGCAAGGAAAGCAATCCTTTGGAAGAGCGGAAAATAGGGAGCTCTCTGAACTGCTCCCAGGAGCCGTAATAACTAGCAATAAAACATGAGGAAGTGGAAAAAATGTGGAACAATTTTTTACAACATTTCAAGTGAAATGAACGGCGCTGAAATGCAAGGCTCTCTAGTTTTGCTCACAGAATTTCTCTTAATGTTCGAGATGGGAGCTCTTACAGATTCCTCTCTCTTTCACAGAAATACCGACGTATTTCTGTGAAAGGAAGTAGAGCAAAGAGATGAGCGTCTATGATGGAAAACGGAAAGACACACGCGGACACTTAATTATTTTATTAGATTATCCAGAGAGACAACATAATAATATAGTGATGTGTACCTGTCTTCCTCACTTCTTCCGCGATTATGAGAGGCGGAGGTTGAGCAATGGGTTTTGTCCTCGAAATAAAAGTGAACAAGTCAGCACCAACTGCTTTCACCCGTTTCCCTCTTCGAGTCTCTTAAGTGCAATCAAAAGAGCAGGCGGAGAATGCGATAGAGAGAAAAGATAATTCGGCATTGTCACCGCGGGTTATCTCGTTTCATTTTCTTCAGTCATGGCCACTTACGTGTCTTTTGTGGAGGCTCAGTCAGGTACGATTAAGATGAGAAGGTGGTCCTCGTATCGGCACCTGGAGAGGTGGGGAGGTACGCTAGTATAAATAATTCATTGTTCTTCCTATTTTTCCGATGTTCCTCAAGTGGGCTGTACCGGAAAAGCCTTTTGGGACAAAGAAAAAGACAAAGGACACCTATCTGTAATTTCGAAGAAATTCTATTTTCTCTCTGAATCTGTTGAATTCGTGTTCTGCGCCACAAATGTAGATTTTCCCACACAATACATCCTACTTAAAATGGGACGGAGAAGAGACGTTGATAAAATTTTCAGTTAGCTAAATCCCCCCCTTTTTATAATCAGCTGCGACAACCCCGGTGACCTACTTTTCTATTTAATTAGCTTCCATTTTCTAAATAATTTTTCACCTGTTAAACTTTTCGGTTTCTACAATCCATATTTTACCCTTAGAGTTTCGTAGGGGAAACCTGAGACTTTGCCCTTGGTCCTTGTAACGAGGAGCTAATAACGTGAAAATGCTCCCTCCATTATTACTATTTTCAGGGATTAAACCGTACAAAACTTCGTGAAGGGTTTTTATGTGAGCGTAAGCGGTTTCCCACACACCACCATAAATAAGTGTGACTTGGGATTATTATAGGCTCATAAAAATCACAGGGAAATTCCACCGCATAAAAAAGAGGATACTTATTACGAACTTCCGAGGGCTTATTCTCCACCGCTCTGAAATCACGGTGATATACGTATTATAAGCTTATTGATTTCTTCATAGTATACATTCATCTTCCCTTGTTTCACGCATCTTTTCCCCTCGTATATTTTCTTCTCTGATCTTTTCCCTTCCTCATCATCTTCGTCATCTAGGAGGAGAGTACTGCAATGGCGAAGTGGGACGAAATGGCATCTTGTTATGATCTTCACGGAACATTAATTTTGCCTCGTACACACATACCTAGTCTCCGTGCCAGCACTATGTATGCACACTCTACATACATCCATGTGGTTAGCTCTCAAGTGATAATTTGATGTGATCTTCATATCTCCCCAATATATCTGTCACTTTGTAGGCACGCTAATAGTTTTACTATTCTCAGCAGAATCACAGCAATATGGACTCACGTTCGGAGAAAACAGCTAGATAAAAGTCTGGCAAATAAAATATCTACTTTTCCAACTTGTTTACGTGTGTCACACTCATTTTTTTTATTCGTTCGTCATCGTGGATGTGTGCTGCCCAGCTTTTCCCTCAAAAGAACTTTTATTCGGCACATCCACACACAGATTCGTATTGATGTTGGTCAAAAACTCGACAATACTCTGTTCATTACGTGATAATCAGCCTTGACGACGACTCTGTGCGTAGATGTGGTGCAATGCGTAACGTACACGTGTCCGTACGCTGGCAAAATGAAGCGTCACTTTTTTCCATGCTGAATTTTTAAAGTCGTAATCCAAATAAACCGAATTACTGCGCTTGGATGCTGATCTATCTGTATGCTGGTCTTATATTAACACGAAGCCTGGCTATGAGGAGAACGTGTGCAATACATGTACCCAGCTCGTAAAGCACGCATACGAGGACAACAGAGGGACGCCGACTTTTACACAGTCTCGTCAGAGGAAAAAAATCTCGTTGCTCTACGATTGAATTACAAATCTGGATTTTTTTTACACACACATTGTCGGTCTGCTTGTGTCGTTTTTTTTTGAACACACGTTGTTAGCTGCTACTCAACGAGATCAGGAAAGCTGGAAAATTACTGTGGTTCTGTCTACATGATGCACCACCGGAGCGGTGCTGAGTTTTAATATTATGCGTCTCCGCTGGAGAAATCTTCTAGTTTAATTTGCGTACCACGCTTCAAACTGTCGTCCGATTCTCACTAGATCGCAATGTATCTGTGTGTCTAGTAGATGGAATGTATTCAGAAACTCACAAGGTAGCCTGCCTCCGTGCTAAGTTAGTTATACCATGAATTATTTTTAGGTGGCACACTTTGCACATTTGAAATTTTTACAGTTTTTTTTATTATAGAGTTCGAAAACTGGTTTATTTCCCGTACACAAGGTGCAACTGCAAATTTTTGGGGTTTTTTGGTTCAATCTTTTAGTTTGATCAAAAGTCGTGATTTGTTGATGCTGAAACGTTGTTTTTGTATTGTGTAGATAATTTTAAAATCTGCTTCAATTTCACAGTAAACGATTTTCATATTTAGGCAGAACGTAATCATTTACAATTCGCCATGAGACCGCCTAACTTTTCTGGCATGAACATAGGATACCTTCTCAGGAGAAAAGAACTCCTAATTACTGGTTTGAGTCCCATGAAATGGAAAAAAGAGAGAGTTAGAAATGCAATTTAAGTGGATCAATTTGCAACCCAAATTGTGATAAACTAACCATTCCAGAATTTATGTGAAACGAATATGTCGTAGTATTCATATTCATACTTTCAGCAAAACTTTTTAAACACACGATAAACTGCGGATGCATCAGGAAAAATGATGTTCATTAAGTTACGCAAATTCCGGACATACCGCGAGACTTCAAAAATGATCGCAAAAGCAGCATAAATAACGTTTATCATTTCACCGAATTTTTTTAACGTGACTCTCTCAAAAGAAATGTTTGCACAACGACTCTGCGTATGACAAGTAAATACACACTCAATGCAAATACAGTAGAATCACACATTATTTTTCCTTTTAATGCACTTGACGACTACTACTCCATTGTTCTCATTCCAGGAACTGAAAAGTGACCATGTTCACTTTCAACTTTTCCTCTGACATAGTTTTTCGAGTGCTGGCTCGTTCTGAGAACGGCATTGCTCCAGCTACTGTGACATTGCAGACAAGCCTTGAAATAAATTACACATTTCTCAATGATATACTCTGCGTGTAATTATTACATACATATTGTTGATGTCGACGTTTTGTATTTTGAGCGGCCTCGAGAAAAAAAAGCAGCTCTCTAACCAAAATTCTACAATCCACCCTGTCCCATTACGTTAGAGAGATTTACATGAATGATTTCATTATGCATGCAACATAATCATTTTTAGCGTCTCTCTCTCACAAAGACACGGAATAGTAGAAAACACACATTTTCCCCGTTTGTTTGATTACCAGGTACATATAATAATTACACTGGGGGAAACACGTCCCACTGAAAAACTCGATTGCCACCGTGGTACACACTTTATGCAAAAGAGGAACAAAAATGAGTCGACGTATTATAGTCTTTGAAAGTGTTTCCTTTATTTTCCAGAGAGATGGGATTTTTTTTGTTCGTGTTGCGCTCGCAAACCGTGCCATTCTTTTACAAAAGACAAAAGCTTTCAATGCGAATATCAAGTGTTTTAGAGGGAATAAGCGGGGAAGCTAGTAGTCCGGTTGAGTCTGTCTGTAGTGGTTGCCGGAAAGAGAAAATTTTGTTGTGCTAACGAATCAGAAAACAAGAATGGAAACTTGTGACTTTCTCCCAGTGTTGTCATCTAACATCAAATAACAAGTAAGTTTTGTCCATTAATCAAGAGAATGCAATAGAGCGACTCCACTGTCGAACCCTGATGAGGGGGTGCATTTGTAACAGTTTTCTGACTCCAAATCTCAACAAAGAGATCATCTTTCATACCTCCACACCAAATCTCCGTCTGCATTGCTACGATCGACTTCTATTTCCAGTAGTAAATACAGCTCATACATTCGCAAGCCTGTTTCCATGTGTCCGTATCATATAGTAATCAGATCGTCGTCACGAATCTCCTTCATGTAAACTTTGAAGCACACCCTGTTTTGAGAGTGGAGCGTGAATCACACTTCTGTACTTTTGTGGTTGCTTTCACAACGATAATTTGAGAGGAAAGTCGTCTTGCTTTTTTACAATGTGACAATAGACAAAAAAAGAAAGTACAGGCGTGACGGTGGTGAATGTTGTGGAAATGGCCGAAAGCCGTTAGTTGGGAAAAATGAATGTAGAAAAGTTGTTCCCACATTTCCCTTCCTCTCGTCCTTTTTTCTGGTGTCGTTTCGAATGAATGGCTTTTCCCTCCGAATCAAATTACAATTTCGGCACACTCTTCGTATTTTGACAGCTGGTCTTTGTGCCGAAAGGAGGAGGAATAATTTGGGGAGACATGTGTGTTCCGACGACCGCTTTCTGAACAAGCGTATAATTGCTGAGAAATTTCTGGTGGGGAGCGCATGAGGGAATTATCTGTTTTCAGCTCGTAGAGAGAAAGTCTCTCTCTTCAGTCTCATCCATTTCGTGTCTCTCCTCGACTCTCTTGTCCTCATGAATTTTTGTGTAGGAAGGAGAGCGACGTACGCAAATCGGGGAGAGATTCCTTCAGAGGATCGTGTCGAGAATTGTTGACAATTAATTATGGAATCCGGCTGTGCTTCACGAGCATTTTACGAGCAGGAACAAAAGGTCACTACACAAATCGTGTACAAACGTGTAGCTTCGAGCTTTTACTTTTTCCTCTTTCTCCACTGACAAAGAACCATCACTTCCCTCTGTGAGAAAAGAATTTCGAAAAAAAGAGAAACGTCGTGGCATGTGAAATGCACAGAGTCATTTCATTAACTTGGAATCTGACGCTTTCTTCAGAAGAAAAGAGAAAGCTGCGTGTGTTAATTTCTTTGAAATTGGCTCAAAGTTTTTTTTTCTCTTGACAAAAAGTTAGTTTTGATCCCCACCCATTCACGGGGCTCAAAGTAAGGGAAATGACTTAACAAAATTAGTTACACTAAATGGAAAGGTGTCTGGCCACCATTTACACACTAATTTTTGAGGAAAAAAGATTTTTAGCTCTAGAAAATCGCTTTGTCTCCACACTGAAACAAAGTCGGTATGAAATATGTTTTCGGGGAGAAAGAGAATTTTAAGGTTTCTCCTTCTCTACAAGTTTAATGCTTGCGTACACCTCACTCACCGTTGAAGACGTTGCTAGGCGTTGTTTAGGGATAATATGGCTTAATTTTTTCGTCAGAAATGATGATGACCACGTACTATATTATTCTCTTATGCCTCGTCAGCTTCATTATGGAGAGCCGTGCCGTTTCCGCTTAGAAAGGAAGGATTCAAAGGAGCCCAAAATTTGCTGCATGGATTCACCCAGCGACGGAGGAAATTCTGGGAATAGAATTTATACATCTTGAGGATGAAAGAGTGAAAAAGTAGTGGAATTAGCGGAAGACTCACACACGTTGTATAATTGGACCGATTTCACTTTCCTCTGATACGCGATATCGACGCGTGAAACTGAGAGTTTCTTCAAAGAGAAACCTAGACACTCCTCTCATTTCCGGCGTTTCTATTCATGTGTCGAGCCTCCACTTATTATTCCTGTGAAGACGATATGTCTTTCCGGCTTCTAAATCTTTTGCTGACGGAGAAAGTGAAGAAAAAATACGGGTAAAGAGATATGGGATCGTGATAATGTCAATCTGCCTGAAGTACACACTAAACATGAATTTTCATTACTTTCTTTCTCTGTCTCCTGAAAAAATATGGATATCTTGCTGGCAAACATCCCTTTTCCACTTTTTTTTTACTCCAGCGCTTTTTTCTCTGAATATCGACACCCTACAAACAAAATGTTCGAATATGCTTTCTTCTCCTTTTCCAAAATGAGATTCCACAATATTTTACTGCGACCCTGTAACTGGGAGGCGGTAAAACATGTTTTATTTCTATTTACACTCCACGAGCCTCAGTCACAAACATTTGTGCCAAAGGAACGCGCGCTTATACGATATAGTGTTTGGAGAACAGTTTTTTTCTTGAAGTGATATGTATTGCACGTTTTCTCCGAAAAAAGGAAGAATAACAATCTATTAAGACATGAAAGCATGTTGAACGCATTTTTTGTGTACATATGTACCTTCTTTTTTTCACACATTTTTCTTTCCTTCTCCCAGCAATTTGCTTTCTCTTATCCACTTTCTTTTCACACACTTGTCTTTACCTAATTTGGGGAAAGGCGTTTGACGTGTGGTGGTGGTAGTGAGTGTGTGTGGCATATTGTGAGTGTGAATACACTTCAGGTAGATTCACTTTAATTAATTTTTTCTCTCTTCAGCTCTCAACTTTTTGAGTCGAGCCATTGGCAGCGAATAATCTTTCAACAAATTTGTGTGTAGTGTGAGGTAAATTACTTTTTCAGTATGTTTTCTCAGCCACGTGACACCCTCGTTTTTTAATCATGAAGGAAGGGAACTCCTTTCAAGAAAAATGAGAGGAACCGTTTTCTTTTTGACTTTCCAGACTTTTTTTTAGCGTGGTGCTTGGAAAACTTTTTCAAATCAAAGCAACACCTTTGGGCTTGGAACGACAAAAATACTTACACTGCTGTGTGTATAAATTCATTAAATAAAAATGAGGCTTAAATGGGGTAAAATGTTTTTATAATTAAGAATCCATGTCAATATTTTCAATGTCATCTTCACCATAATTATTGACGAGTCTCCTTTGGTGCGTAACGTTTGGAGCCACAAAAATGAAAAAATATATTTTTTGCAAAGATCAGCGGTCATTCACACTTTCACTTTGTGCACTATTCCAATATAGTTTTGTATTCTTGCCCTTGTGCGTCGAACCCAGAATGTGTGGAGCATATGTTATGGGGAAATTTATCTTTGAATAGAAGCTCTTCAATTGAACTCGCGGGTCATGCGAGACAAGGGTAATAAATGCATGACGAGTTTGTGTGTGCCTCCTGTTGAATTATTAAGAGTTTGTGTATGCTCGTTTCGGCTTGCTGCGTTTCAAAACAAGTTTAAGATCCTCCACTTTAAAAGAAAGGGAAGTGTTTGAAGAAAAAAAAACGGGGTTCGAGCCAGTTTCTCAGCGAGTTCCGAGAAAGGATGAATTAAAGTTGAAACTGTGTGTGCTCCCTCTTTTCTTTCCAGGTCACTTTCTCTTTTTCCTTTCATCTGTAGCGCGCTCTCTCCAACATTTTCTCAAACTCTGTCGTCGTAAAGAACGGAAAAGAAAATCACGCGTACACGTATTCTCTTTTTTCTCCAAGAACTCGTCAAACTTTAATGGCAACCTTGTGCTCCCTCTCTGGTCCCCACATAATCATGCTGGCTTCAGAGATGGGAAACCCCGTTGGAAATACGACATTCTAGAGTACAGACCCTCAGTGGTTTTTCTGGAGACAAAACACATGTAAATCCCCACAGACACTGAGAAATCTGCTCAACTCGAACGTACAAGCTTGTTCTCTTTTGTTAACATATTTCTCCAGTTAGTTTTTTTTATGAAATTGAACCCCGAGAAATCTAAATTTTCGTCTTCTCACTGTGTCCAAAGAAAACCAGGAACATTCTGGTCTTTTGAAATGGTGGTTCTGCGTCGTGACAAAATGAAAGTGTGTGAGGACGCGCACATCTGTCGAAAATATGGTTCTGCGTGTGTTCCCTGTACATTGAGTATTCATTGGACAAACATAAGGTGCTTCGGTACATAGCTGGAAGGCTTCAAATATTTTTCTCTTTTCTTACCGTCCTTTTATCCTTGTCAGCACACACAAGTTGACACATGGTGTGCCAAATGAGAAAGCCAAAAAGGAGAAGTACAGGGGCTGTATCAAAGGAGAAAGTATGTGAAACCGTTCTACGGTCCCATATTGTAGTCAACTCGAGAGGTAGATGTCGACAGAGGAAATTTCCTTGTTCATTGTTCCTTCTCTGTGTGTCTCGAAGCAATGGGGAAAAAATGAAGAGAGAAAGGAAAAGCTACCTGAATCCATAAAAAAGTCGTCGTATTCTTTTTGAGCTTGAACTGCTGCTTCTCTCTGGACATTAGGAAAACATACGTCCTTTTCTTGTGAAAGTGTCTATATAAATGTGCTCTCAAAAGGAGAAAGGAACTCCGTTATAATTTCTCACTTTTGGAATTTAGCCAGCGCACATTATTTCCCGTATTCGTGCCATAAAAATGATGGTGATGTGTGTGTGTATATGTCTCTCCGCCTTTTCCTCACTGTTGACTATGTGTCTCTGGCTTTCACCTCGTTTTTTTGTACCATTTACACATGTTAAACACAAAGTCCCATAAATTTCTTTTCCCCAGCTTTGAACTTCTCCAAAAAGGTTTCACATTGAGATCTCGGTTTAACTTTCTCTGTCTCTAGTTAATGATGCCCTGGTAAACGGGGGAGACACTATAGATTGTAATTAAAGTGGGACACTTTCACTCTCTCCGTATGCTCCATTATGTTGACGAAGAGTGTATCAAATGTAAGTTCGCGTTGCAGAGGGCGAGACTCTCTGTGCAGAGAGGTATAAGATTGGGACGAGGGAAGCGAAGGTGATCTTCCGGAAACGACATCAACTAAATCTTTCTCTCGACGAGATGCTTTCCCAGGGAAAAACTGGAGATCTCAGGGAAAGCGGAGTTCACCTTGTACCCAAGAATGGGCAGAGTGCATGACAAGCAGGGTTTCTCGGATGGAGCCAAAATTTTGCTAGAGATCGAGCTACACACACCTTCTCTCTGTCTCGTTCACACATGGCCTTGGTGTGGTCGTAACTCGAAAAAAGCGGGAGAGAAAGCCATGCAATCTCGTATTCCATCTCTGCGCACAAACGATGAGTGTATGTGCTACAGAGAGAAAGTCGAGTGAAGGCACAACGAGTGAGAGCACAGGGAGAGGAAGTTGCCCAACTGCTTGTAGTCTCCGTCAGTAGTACTTCCAACATGGTCGCGGAAGCTGGCTCTGTCCCTGTAAAAAAATGCCATGCTTTTGCTGTCTGTCGTGTTCCATTGTTTTTCCCCGTTCAAAAATATCCTTTAGTCGGTACGACATTAATTATAGTTTTCCTGTATCTCTTTTTCCGCCTCCACTTTCTGATCAATATTAATAGAATACCAAGAACCAATAAAAATGAGCAGTTATGTAGTAATGACAAACACTTTCTCTTTCTTTTTGAGAGAAATGAAATCAACTTTTTCAAGTCCGACCAGCGACAATCCATTGTCTACATCTGTGTTTCGATAATTCAGCCAAAATTGGCACAGAAACTGACACTTTCTCTTCTCTGTACGTTTTCATTCGCTTGTTATAATTTAATTTGTTTCAATTGTGCGGCAAAGGTGTGGCGTAGTCATTATTACCACCTTCATTCACAATCAAACTCAAAAAGGTGGGCATTTTGACATTTGCTCAACATCGAAAAGCACAACGAGTAAAAATGACACAGTAGAAAATAGACGACCGGAATTGAAGAAATAAAAAATATACAAATTATCCTCTCACTCCATTCACTCACCCGTGTCGTAATAAACGGTGTGGCGAAATGGAAATTTTATTTCTAAACCAGAAAGAGAATATGAGATTTTTTTCTTAGTTGGGCACACTTGGCTTTTCTCCGTGCGGAGGCGGCCGTGGACTAGTCTCATCTCATGCATAACGGTGATTATGGATGATATGATGAGAAAAATTTGTGTAGTTGTCAGTAGACAATATAACTCGGAAGAAAATGTTCTCCTTTCTCTCTCACAAATGTACAAGTTGAGCAAGCGAGAATATATCAAAAAGGCAAAGATCGATCTGAGTCTTGGAGCTGTGAGAATAAAAAAGGAACCCACGCCGTTACTACGAGCCATCGTTTCGGCGTGTATGGTGGCCAACGTTGTATGAAATTTGTACGAATGACTTGAAAAAATGGAGACGAAGAAATAAACGAGGGAAGCAGAGAGAATAAAAGGAGAGGATGGTGAAAGGCTGAAAACAAGAAAATGTTCATACACTCACAAGAAGCTGCATATATATTTGAGTGAAAGCCCTCTGCGGTTGTACGCTTAATGTATACACATTTCTTGTGTATAGAGATAGATGGCAAAGATTTATTTTCTTTCCGCCTTGCTGCTCCCACCACAAAACTGATTCCGTAACTTATGAATTTTCACTCATAACTCTCTCTCTCTCTCTCTCTCTGTTTACATTCACCGAAAAGGCGCTCTCCTTTTGATACACGGAACCACTCAGACTGGCACTACGTTTGTGAGATGCTCAAAACGTATTTTAAGAGCGGTCGTCCGTCGTCGAGATGATGTGTAACATCACCCAAGAGAGAGAGAAAGCGGTTGTTCAGCTATTTCTCTTTTCCTGAGCTCACGGACCCCGTTAAACTGTCTCAAGGAAATAGATAATATTTGAGATGACTCACATATCCAAAACCATACAAAAAATTGTGTACATTCACCAATTTTTGATATACTCACAAGTGTAGCGTTCTCCGCATTTTTTTATCAGTTGTTCAAGTTCACCGCGAAAATATTTCAGTGTCCACCACCACATTATGTTGTGCAGTGAAAGTACGGTAAGTAGTGAAAGCATACAGTGAAAGTAAGTACGGACCTTTCTCAGAGAAATCATTTCCGATTATAAAGAACTCGCCGGAAAACAAGCATTACAACCAGGGAAACAGGAATGCGACGACCGATTTGCCGTACACAATGGTTTCCTGTAAAAATGGAAAATCGTTTCGTTGGAAGCACGACGCTGTTTTAGCGTTTAAAAGAAATTTTTCGTTATTGCCTCAGGACCAACTTCTCGTACAAATTTTCTTCCATGGAATATAGGAAGCGGGGAAAGGTTTCGGAATAATTTTAGCGAAAAAGGGGAAAGGTCGCGACATCGAGAGGGTTTAGGGAATATTAATTTGTTCCTAGGTCATTTGTTTGGGTTGAATGAGGAGCGTTGGGGAACTGGTTGGGGACGTTGTGATTTTGAGGAAACATTGCTGAAATTGATTATGAGTTTGCTACAGAAGGCGAGAGAGAACTAGAGAGATGAAGAAACCGGAGAATGGTGAAGATTGATTGTTTGCTGCTTTGCATAAAGTCAAACACAATTATGCATATGCATGAGAGTACACGTAGGTACATCAATGCACTGAGAGAAGGGGGTCTTCATATTCTGAGAATTTCTCCAGCAAAATCCTCACCACAATGTCCACACTTACGTGGAAGTATTATTATGAATATATTTCCAGGGAAGTTGCATAAGTTCAGAGCTGTGGCTTCCGTTCGTCGGTATTTTTTCGTGTCACTCCCAGACAGGGGTGAATTTTGAGTGAAGAGTTGAGATAGTGCAACTCCTTCAGGGACTCAAGCAACCTGGTTTGACGAGAAAGAATGTTGTGTTGGTCGAGAAAGATGCAATTCTCAAAAGCTCTCGTCGAGTGTGTCCGCGTGTGTAATGAGCTTAATTTTCATGACTCACTGCTCTCCCTCGTCAAATGTGGTGTGTCTCTCTACAAATACATGAAGTGAAGAGAAACACACAAATTTCCTCACTCATTTCCTTGTTCTCTGGGCACACTCGTACACTTACACACACGGAGGAAAGTTTGAAGGGAAGTATACGAAATATGAAAGACACTGTCTTGAGCGATGATTGATGGTGGCTCAGGAAGAATGGAAGGAGCCATATTCTTCTTCCCCCCATTTAATATAAAAAGGGCCCAATTGCCAAAGAAAAATGGTTTCGGAGGCTCGAAGAAAAAATGCATTAATGTACAAAGGTACATACGAGATCGTCAAAAAGCGGTTGTGTTCGAGTATAGAAAAGTCTAGGAAACAATTTTGTTTTGGTGAGAAATCCTGATTTTCAAATGAGCTCACCGTACTCACTTCCTGTTGTATACGCGACTGTCTGTGTAAAATGGAAGGAGAACTAACGACCCAATTCACTTTCCACGCTTTTTATGTATCCTTCGCCAGGAATAAGTGTCAAGTATTTTAAGTAATCACGGTATAACCAACAATCATCCTCGTCAAACAGATCGTTTCACGTTATACTCTAAGAGAGAAAGTGAGTGTTATATGAAAATGAATATGTCTCCATTCAGACTTTCTCCGGTCTTGTATCTGTATTTTACACTGCACCACCTTGAGCCACGCCAGGGATCCGTTAGTGGTCTCTTATGATTACGATTATTGCCGTTGTCTCTCCCTCTTCTTTATGTGAGCGAAGAGTCCGCGTTTTGAGCTCTGAGCCGACTTTACGCAGGACATCCCATTTCTTATACCTATATTATATGTCCCTCGAAAAAAAAGCGTGGGATGCGGATATTAAGTGTAAATAAAAAATGACAAGGAAGGAGTTGAACAAATTGTGACCATTTTTTTCATCGTCCTCCTCTCTCTCTCCGTGTTTTTTTTGTCTTTTTCTCCGCTTTGAGAAAATAATAAATGCTCCTATAAAAACCATGAGGGGACGTATGTGAGAATAAAAACGTATTTATAGAGGAGAGAGAAAAATGTTTTCAGTATTTTATCATCTTTTTCCTGTGTGCATCTGTGTATCTCTCTCATTTATAAATTTGATGTTACTTTTTATGTATCACTTCTGGAGAGAAAACACAAGATATTGTTCACAAAGAAGAAGAATGAATGAGCTTATGTTCGTGTGTGTCAGTGTGGTAAAGGAATGGTGTGTTGTAATATTCTCTTGTGTTTCGTCTTCCTTTTTGATATAGCATAGCCGTCGTGGTGTGTACAGGAGTGTGGAGTTTTGCAATCGATATCTGCGTGGAAAGAAGCCGAGAGAGATGAAACAGAGCAGCCGAGAGAAGAGTTAGAGGTACCGATGTGCGTCTGTCGATATGCCTCGTTTTCTCTGACACACCAGTTTTGCCTCGCTATTTTCATTCCTCTCCAGCTTTCTCCGGCTTTCTCCACATTGTGTGAGAGGCCACACGTTCTACCTTAATGCACGACTTGGGAACGACAAGATGTAATGGTTGTGGAATGAGTAGAAGACAGAAGAACCCGTAGTAAACTCGAGTCGTATCAAGAGAACAAGAGGATGTGGTGGTTTTATGAAAAACGCTGAAGATAAAAAACGAGCCTCATACGAGACCTTTTTAACGAGGAAAAATTACTTTGCATTTATAGCAGCCTCAAAGTCCACTTTCCTCTAGCGTGTGTACGGAAGCGGAGGGATTCATGTTTCGATGTGTGGACAACCGGTTCTTCTCTAATGGGCGAAGTGTACCATTTTGAGCTACTGAGATGGGAGTCTTTTTCAAAGACAGCGGCATCAAAGAGAGAAGCATATGCCAGAGAAAACATTTATGAGTCACAAATAGTTTTACATCTTTCCACAAAAAACAGTCTAAGAAGTCATAACATGTTCGATACAAACATAAAAAGGATGCATTCCATTTATGTGATTAGTACAACAGAGGCACACTGCGCTTTAGATGTCCGTCTGTCTGTCCGCTTGAAATTGAGAAACAATTAATTCTCCTCAACACATGCCAGAGGTCATGGTGAGTCAATTTAAAGGGGCACATTTTATTCCTCGCTTTGACAGCTACTTCACATTATCACGATTTAGTTGTTCAGAGATTGACTCTTCAGAGGTTAGGCTACCTTCTTGGTACTCTGCCAAGTAGACACTTGTCTCTTTAAAAAATGGAAAGTCGACAAATAGCAACAGGACAGAAGCAGGGGGAGGCATTTAGGACAGTTTTGTTGTCAGAGGTAAAAAGTGCACTCATCATCAACTAATTGACGTTGTACACATCTCACGTTTGTTTTACACCAATTCAGCGGACAAAATGCATTTCATGAGTAGGGAAAGTTGTTACGACGAGAGAATCATGTTTAACTCAGAGTCCCAGCCTGAGGAGGAGCCACACACATTATCCTATTAGAAACTAGTGGTTTTACTATTATGACTGCTATTAACAGAGAAAGATCTTCGTTCTCCGCTTTTCCGCTCCCTTGGAGAAAGTACTTGCGTCACCCCTGGTGCGGGGGTGCTTTCACCGTGTTTAAGTAGGCTTACAGAGAAACGTGGGGAGAGGAAGATGGGAGATAAGTTGATGAACCACTTGAGGAGCAGATGCAATATTAAACAGGATCCTCTTCACTTACACTTCCCTGCTCCAGGTTTTTTTTGTCAAGTACTCAGCGCTTGAACAAGCCGGCTTATCGACGTGTCGATAACGATCATATGAGCCCAGATATGATTATGTACATCTGAAGGTTCAAGTTTGAGCAAGGAAAACTCTCGTAATATTTCTCGTGTTTCGTTTTTTTTAGAAAAAATATCTTGTGTTAAAGTGCACATTTGGCTAATACACAGAGATCTCCTGTCGTTCCCAACTTCTGCCTCATTTCCCTCCCTTTCTCCAACTGAACACGCAAGAGCATAATATCGTTGTGAATGTATGCGTGTGTGTCATCAAGATTTATACGGTTGAGTGGAAGGTGTAATGAAAGGGCTGAGCATGTCACGTTCGACTCGATTATTCTTTGTCTGCCATCTCCGTAAATAGATAATAGTCTCTCGCTTTCCCTCCAACAAAAAAGAACAACAAATCTCTCTCCGTGTCTTGTTTTTTGGATGAATTCCTTTTATATTCTTCCCTTCTCTCATTGTTTGTACTCCAATTTGCATTATCATATGTGTGTATAAGGAATACGGGAGATATTATGGGATGCATGTAGTAGATTCCCGTCATGATAATAAGACGTAATAGTAATATTTGTGTAAATGTTTTGTTTGCTTTTGGCCCATCCGTCCGGAAAGCTGAGACTTTGAATGGATGTACTATACGCACAAGAAATAGTTCATGCTATATACGCCAGAAATAGTGAGTATGTATGTATTTTGTAAGGTTAGAAAGGTTGTGGTGTTTTGGGCGCTGGGCCAGGGGAAACGTCAACAAAGATTTGCAGAGTGAAATGCATGATACATCGGGCTTTGGTTCGTATCATGTTCCTTACAAATCTGTGAATCTGTGCGCTTTCTCCTTCACAAAGTGAAATTGCATTTATGTGTTGTGATCTGATTGTTTCCTCACGTTTTATTCTCGATGATAGTGAGCAACTGATTTTTTTGGAGTGATTCTTCTGCCAAAAGTGAGAACCATGAAAATTTCAAATTAAACGGGAGAAAATTGGAAATATTTGTTGATAAACCGAGTATTTATTATTTCCATAGCTTCAGAAGTAGTTAGGATGAGCTTGCGGTTTTTCCCGCTAAAACTTTCCCGCAATAATTTGCTACTTCCTTTTTGATACGGGAATGGTGAGAAATGGATTGTTATTTTTGCACACTTTTTTGCATGCCAGCGAAATCTTTGAGAAAAGGATAAGATTTCTTTGCTGGACCAATCTCATCACACCGGTTCAGTACCGAAAATTTCTTTGACTCCCATAATCACACCGACTTGCACAAAAAGGGTGCGAACATTTTGATGAGAACAATTTTATAGTTTTCAACTCCACTCAAAAATATGGATACACTTTCACCCCCATCCGAACCAAATGAAAATGACGACTCCAGTGGTGTAGAGAGAAACTCTGATTTATTCATTTTTTCCACCCCATTTTTTCCACATGTTTACCCAATACCGTTTGCAGCCTTGAGTATGCAGTACTAAGACCACCCACATCATGACAAATTGTACACTTCAAGCTGGAGAAACACGGAATAAATAAATTGAGCACAAAAAATCTTTTTCTCCACACACTGAACCTCATTCGGTATTGTGGAAACCAATATATAATTTCACTCCTCTTATTGCCACCCATAAATTTCTCGATGAAAGGGCTTAAAGATTTTTCAGAGAGAAGTGAAAGTAATATATAAAAAAATCTGTATTTTTCTCTCGAAAGCATTTAGTCACAGAACGGCGAACAATTGAGGCCTTCCCTCCACTCCAGAGTGGAAGCCCATTTATTAGACGGAATTTTACGAGAGAAAAAAAGGGGTACACTCATGATGTGGATGATGAGATGAGGTGTGCTCTCGTCGCACATCCTTCCTGGTTTTCTCCGTTATCCTCTCCAGAAATTGATCGAGGTCGAGCCATCTTTTTTTTCTTCTTTTATATCAAAATCCGCTTTCTTTCTTCATGTGTGTCATCTTGTGTGTCACCACCATAGTTCCTCGTTGGAGGGAAAGTGGATATCGAACTGAGTCAGAGTAGATCTTTACGTCTGTGTATCCGTCTGTATAAATGTAATATGTATAATTCCATTACAGCATAACGATGTGCTCCTTTCACTTAGCAAAAGGGTTTTATGTACATTTCTCTCTTGTTCACATTTCAACAAATGATCCAACAAGGATTGACGACATATAGAAGAGGATTTTTTCCATATTATTATTTTCTTGCTGTGTCGGTGGACAATGGTTGGGGATTTTAAGGTTGTCCTTCAGTCGACACACGCCCTATTGATACTCATCATTTTCAGGATGACGATGAAAAGAAAGGCGTTGTGTTCGTCGATTGGATTGTCGGTCAAATTACAAGACGATTTTCTTTCACCGTCACACTTTAGCGAGGAAAAATACGAGTGTAATCTGCTTTCTCTCTGAAACATGGAAACCTTTTAGGAGTTGTCCCTGGAAAACAATAATTTCCCCAACAAACACACGCATCATCTCTCCGTGGAATGCCATATTGCGTCCAGCCAACGAGATGGATGCGTT
Source organism: Alloscopus bannaensis (assembly GCA_027743745.1). Classification (NCBI taxonomy): domain Eukaryota; kingdom Metazoa; phylum Arthropoda; class Collembola; order Entomobryomorpha; family Entomobryidae; genus Alloscopus; species Alloscopus bannaensis. The sequence goes on from JAHZMW010004055.1 coordinate 47,308, forward strand.
CTCTTCCGTCTTCCTTGATGTCTTTCCTAATGCTCTCAATCATATCTGTTTTTCTGAAGACACGATGAGATTTGAGGGGAGATGAGTTCTCTTTCTCTTGTTTCTACAAAAAAAAACGACGAAATTGTGTACCGGTGAGTAAACAAACGGAGAACTCTCGACGGTAATGATGTTGATTACAATGGGTTTGCTCGGTCTTCGAAACGAATGTGTGTCAAGTACGGCGGAGAGTCCATAAAGAAGAGGGACTTGGGAAACAAACCATTTAATTCTTTTCTCCGTCCCTTGAGAAATAGGTTCACATTTCAACTTTATTCCCCGTCTTCTCCCTGTTTTACGTTGAGCAAGACGCTGGAGAGAAAGCTTGGATTGATTAATAAGTAAAATAGTTGAGAGTGTGTTTACACTGCGGATGCAGCTTTTTGACCTCAAAATCTCTCATATCAACTTCCCTTATTTGGTCAAAAAACCGTTGAGCACTCTCCGGAAGTGGGGTTTGGGATGGCCTGCAAGTTTTGAACTGCGTCCCTCAGTTCCTGTGAATAGCCACTAGTTTTGTGACCTCAATTAATGGGAATGATGAGGACGACAATGTGACTCTGAAAATCTCGCTTTCTCCATTGTTTCTCCAATCCAAGGCAGTTGTTGTGGATGCGTCGTCATTTGTGGGTCTCGTTCACATGAAACGTTAATGAGGATGTTATGACTATTGTGTCTGTACACGAACGCATTGAAAGTGCTCTCTCTCAAGATTGTGTTTCATTGAGCGAACCAAAGAGCGATGGACGGAAGAGTTTATTTGAGTGTGAGATTGTATCCTCTTCATCTCCACACTTGCCCGCTGAGAATGACAGTTTTAAGGAGACAATTAATGGGGAAATGGAGGAGTGTGTGAAAATAAAATGGAGCCCCGCTCCTGACATTGTTGTATACCTAAAAAATCCACAATTATTGAGCACTGCCAAGCTTTCTCTCTCTTTTTGGAAATTGGAAATGGAGCTGGAAAGAAGCTTATAACGAGCCACACACATAAAAGGAGGCCGAGACGCATTTCACTTCATTTTGAAAAGAGAGGGTGGCTAAGAGAGGAAGAAAAATCGTTTTCCATTGAGGAAGATGGTTGGAGCCTTTAATATACTTTATGGTTGGCTGGGAGCAGCTTTTTCTCAACGTATTTATACATGACATTAAAAGTAGGTAACAAGGTTGCCACTCCACACGTTGTTCCGAAAGTCCCACCGCCACCACCGCTACCACTCAGCCACTCTGTATCTTTCCAACTAAAAAAGAGAGCGAGTATTTTAGTACAAGTGTTCACAGCCCGTTTCCCGACTGGAGAAAGAGAGAAAGTGAGGATGTTGCTGGAATGATGGATGAGGGCATGGGTGAATGGCTACGGCATGTTGGCTGCAAGATATACACCGTCCATCCACGTTTTTCTATATGCATTCATGTACACACCGAGAGGGTTTTATTTTGATTGTGAGCTTGTCTCCAAAAAAAAAAAACTTTTCCGAATCCATATAGGCCCCTTTGCAACCAACTTTATTCTCTCTCCCATATCACCTTTCATGTGTGCATGTGTGTATTCACTTTGTTCCAACGAAAGTTCGACGACGACGACGATATGTGCGCCTCACTTCTCCCTATACTCACCTCCTGAGCGTTATACTCGTTCCCTGAAACTAAAGAAGACAGCGTGAGACAGATGGAATAAGAGGAGGAAAAAGAAAAGATTATAGAGAGTGAAAAGTTGGTCATTCTCTCATTCCTCGGTAGATTTTCGTCGACATTCACCACCACTCACTTTATCTGAGGAGAAATTTTTACCTGAGCTATTTTCTTACCCTGTATATCCCTTGTCTTATTAATGGAGATAAATCCATAATATTGTAATACACCGTGGGTGTATATTTTTTTGAGGGGAGAAAAAGTGTAGACCTCTTTGTTCAATGGTCGATATGATTCTCATCGAAGAAGAAATCATGAGTCAGGGACTTGCTCTCTTTTGACGTTCACCTCTCTCTCACTTTCTTTTTATCAACACTTTTGTACTCTTTTGGAGGTGCCCCTTTTCAATGAGCATGATACACACGAGTCCATGACTTTGTGCACATTTTTTTGACCTACCTGGCCGTACATTTTGTGCTTTTATGAAGTCTCTCACTTACTCTACATGTTTCCCTCGTTTCTTCTTTATTATAATTTTTTGGTTCTCGCAAAATAAAGAAGAAGAAAATATAGAGGAAAAGCCTGCTTTCTCCGTTTACTCCGCTAGTCGTGTATCTACACTCAGATTTCTGAGAGAAATGCAGATGCTAGTAATTCCTATCGTTTTTTTCCGCGCGAGGAAAGGTAGTATGGATTGCGTACAACACACACACATCAAGCGACTGTTCGTATGAAGTGAATCCTCATCTTCCTCTCTCTCTCACACACGTTTCCTATAAATATGTAGTTCTTGCCGGGAAGAGGAAAGAGAGTTGAGAGGAGAGCCGAAGGACTCACAGGACCGCACAGCCTCAGCCACACCACACTTTCACTCAACGACATTACTCCACAGCTCATCATCCGCGAGGAGTGTGTGCGAGAGAAAGGGAAAGCGTGGAAAAATACCGTACACTTTCTCCACAATTTTTTCTTCTCATTGTATATCAGTTTATGGAGTTCTGGTTTCCCCTTTTCCGTCTTCCTTGTTCCCTGATATTATAACCAGGTACAATGCTCATTGACCCTCCAGTTGGTGAAAAAGTCCCTTGGGATTCACACACTTACACATCCCAGAGAATGTTTTTTTATTTTATTCTGCAGGGTGTCACTCGCTCACTTTCTCTCTCCACAAACACACATATAATACACAGAACGACTCCCGTTTCGCTAGTCTCATCGTGACTGCCTCCGATGAACGAGTCTCCGCTTTTTGAATCAACGAGATACGTTTGTCGATGAAAAACTTTTTCCGCTCTCTTTGGATTACTGTTTCCTCCGTAAAATTTCCTCGTTTCTCCTAACCAAATAATTTTAGTCAAGTTATGGCTCACTCGTCTTTGCCATCGAATTAAACTTTGAGTGTGGAAAAAGTGTCGCAGGAATTCGTTTTCTCGAGAAAGTATTTCGAAAACAACATTTACCCTATAAATCTTGAAATTTTTTCCTTCTCCCAACTACAATTTTTTTCGTTTCCTCATTTTCGTTCGGAGTGACTTTCTTCTCATGGTTTTACAACTCGCTAAACTACAACTTGTTAAACATTTTCGTTTTTCACTCGAAAAAAAATATCTTCATGTATCGAGCTGACAATAAAGTGTGAGAAAATGACGGGAGTGAAGAAAGCGAGGAAAGTTTTACTCGAGCAAGAGAAAGATTGACTTTGGGAGATTTTTAAAGAGTTGTGTTCAGTTAGTGCCATTTTGTGTCACAAACTTGTTCAATCCCCGACAACGCCAAGGACGACGAGTGAAACTAGAGAAAGAAGGGAGAAAGCATGTACAAACGAAAGCCATGTTTCATATCGGCGTTCTCCCCAAAAAAATGACAGCCAAATGCCGAAATCAAGTGTGACGACAACGAACTCCTTATAGACGGGCTGAGTCGTGTATTTATCAGGGTACCTAATTTTTTTTCGGTTTCGGAATTCCGTGTGTGGGACACGATCATCGTCATCAACTCACCATCATCATGTTGTTGTTGGCAAGAGTTTCCCGAGCAAAACTCTGCCCATCTTTTCACTCGTGTTTGATGTAGCCCAAACGGCATTTGAACTAGCTCCCTCCTCCAGGTCGCACACACCAACGACAAAGAGTGTGTGGAGCTCATCAAAAATCTGGAGACAGAGTTGTTGTTTTTTTTGCGAGCCAAAGAAAAAAGATTAGAGGGGGAAAACTTTGTTAATAAAGCAGAGAAAGTTGCTTTCACCGTTGTTCACTAACGTGGTCATCATCATAATATCCATTTATTGTTCCTATTATAGAGTTCCTTCGTGGAACGTGTGTTTTCCTAGGCATGGGTCTGTTGACGAGTGTGTGTTTCTGTGTTTGGAGAACCGTAAAGAGTGTGTGGTCTCTTTAGGCAGTTCTCATATGTAAATATGTGTGTCTCTGTCTCTGGTTCGCTGTAACCACCAAATCGTGAGGACGATGAGACGGAGAAGTGGGACAGACAAGTATCAACGGATTTTGTGTTTGATCTTATTGTGTTTTCGTTTCGACACGTAACTTTCTTAATTCTTTGTCCCACTTCTGCCATTGCCGCTCATCCTACTTTTTATCCTGAGAAAAAAAATCTTTGTATATAAGTACATCGAAATCCAAGCTTTTAGCGAGCTCATTAAAGGAATGAGTACACAACAAAAAGAACGACACAATTTATCACTGGAAGACGAGGGTAATAATTATTTTCCAGGGAATCCGGGTCGTGAGGCCAGCCCTTTGGTAGAAAGGTCAGTAAAATTACGGACCAATCCAACGCTAAATTAACCTGTGCATCTGCATATAAACGACTCGCTGAAAAGCTTTGTGACAGTTGTCGTCGTCCCCTTTGTTCCTAAACTCCCGAGACAAAACGAATGGTACAAGAAAGCCGAGAAGAATCTCGACTTTATTAATGAACGGGACGTGTGCGGAGGGAGGGAAGTTGGATTAAATTTTCAAGACTCGCCCCCTTTGATAAGGAAAATGAGCTGAAGCACACACTTATCTTGTACACAACAAGATAATATATTACGCTAAAAAAATATCTGAAAAACGGGCGCCACCACTATCTTCTTCATCGAGGAGAAAACGTATTCTTTCTCCTTTACATATTGTTAGGCACAAAAAGAGAGAACAGGATACAAGTTCATTTTCTTCAGGAAGTACCTGCAAATTTTTCACCATGTTTTCTAAGGCCTATTCTTAACACACAGCAGCCTCTCTTGTTCGTGTTTTTTTTTCTATTTTTTTCTTACGTGATTTATAGGAGGAAAAGTCGTTGTTTCGCTTGGTGTAATGCGCACATTATAATATGGACATGAGATGCATGTATGTCTCACGTTGAAATTCCGAAAATTTCACGTCCTCCCTCCTTGCTCCACATGTTCCTCCTCCATTATTAAGCTTATTATGACTAAATTATGCATCAAAGCAGAGGAGCATGGGCTCGTCACGTAAAATTGTTTTCGCTTATAGTTACACTGAGCGTTTCTCCTTTTACCTGGATTCTTCCTGGGCTCTGTCTCTCGACAGTTGCGTTCGTTTTGGGAAGTTGGAATGGGTACTGGCTTGTTTCGCACTTTTTTCTACCTGTGAGAGAGCTCGCATACTGTGACCATTTCCCGTCGTTAAAGTATAAAATATGAGTGCTTCTCCCCACATCCCATTTATTCAGACTGCCACTCTGAAGACGAAGAGCTACAGAACACATGTAAGACACCGTGGATCCTCTTGGAACAAAAAGTTGTGGTGTTCCCTTACTGTTTCCTGCTCCTCCTGTAGCTTTTGTGTTGCTCCTGTGTCGCTTTTGGGAGGAGTGAAATTAGAGATGTGAAATACATTATGGAATAAGGTAGAAACAGGTACATGAGTCATTTATTCATTACAAAAATGAATACTGCCATCCGGGGGATATACGAATCACAAAGTGGGCTCGGTAAAGTGTAAATTGCCGGGACGAATATTTTTAGGACTGATACGCAATCATAACATAATGGCGTGTTTGAATCAAATATGAGTCAAAGGTTGCTGTCAGTGTTAATTTCTGTGGATGAAGGAGGCCAATGTCATTAACCCGGAGCAATTGCAATTTTGGCGCACGTCATCATTCCAGAAATGGTGTTATTAGTGAGGCTTACGTCGTTCCTCTGAAGTCTTGATCTCTTCGCATTTTTAACGGCTTAATATGTGTGCGCTTTTGCATTTTATATTTATGAAAAACGGATCAGAAAGAGTTAAAGCTCAAGAGAGAGATGCATTTTAGCCAGTGACTATACAGCACATCTTCTCTATATTTTCTGGTGGACATCAAGTGAGAGCTTCAAGATGTCCTTTTTAATATCAAGCTTTGAAACTTAAAGGCACGAAAAATTAACGTGCTATAACACCCTAAGGCTTACCTTTGTCAAACTAAAAAAAACTTCTTTCTTCCGGTGGAAAAGAGGTGGAAGATTTTAATTTAGTTTTCGAAAGTTCATAACAATAAGTGACCACTCGCGCAGGTTTCCTTCACAACAAATCAGGCGCCTTTAGCAGAGAAATGCGGCAAAAATATAATAATTTTTTATTGTTGGAAACCTGTCCTTGAATTCCGTTTGACCATTTGACCCGGAAAGGACTGATAGACAATGACACACATTTATACTCCAAGCACTCACACTCCACGGGGTTCCAGGAAAAATAAGGCGAAGACAAAGTCTTGGAACGTGTATAGCTGCTGCACCTAGAGACTGAGTAGCTGACATAATAATGACAGGAGTACTCTTAGGAGCCAACATGCGGAAAAACCGGGTAAAACGAGAGCGCTCCGGCTTGATCAAAATATTGTGATGATCATCATGGAAATGGATGGAAATTTTTTTTACCGAAATACATTTTTTCTAATGCGCTTCTCCTTTCGTACACTACGAAGAAGGCTCGGTGACACTCACTAATATCCTCGGAGAGTCACCCGGGGAATACACAAATGTTTTGTTGTTGTGACATTACGTTTTCGGTTGTCAACTCGCATATCAAGCTTCATAAATTTCAAACACGGCTCCGTCAGAAAACATATGGGGGCGATAATGGAGTTGTTATTCTTTTTAAAAATGTCACCAATGGGACAATGCGAATAAAGTTCAGATGACATTGAGGAAATGTGCAAAAATTTCATGCATTTCTTGAATTCTACGTTACGAAGAGAAAAAAAGAGATGCCTTTTTATTTCGAAGACAGAGAGTAATTCTGGTTTAAAAAAGTGAATAAAAAAATTTCAATTTTGACAACAACGAAAGGAAACGGGAGTGGGATAATATTCTGTTCGTTTGTCCATTATCCTTGTGGCTCCCTGCTGCGCTTATTGTCGTCGTCAATAAGAATCAAGAATGGGAAGAGATAATAAAGAAGGGAGTTAATTTGACGTTGTCGTATTTAGGAGCGTATTATTGTTCTCATTGTTCTTACTATTCGTTTTCCGATCCAAGTTTTGAAAGGATTTTTTTTCTCTCTCCAGATTTGATCTCTTTGTTGCACAACATTTCCCAAAGTCTCTCAAAAACGAAGTCTTGTGGGATGAATGGACTTTTTTTTCCTCTGGAGAATGAAGATTTCTTTTTCATGAGGAAAGAACACGTTTGTATGATACTGTATTTTACGCTAAAAGAATCTGAATGGCTTTCTAAAACTCTGTTTGCTTTCTCTCTTGTATCAGTTCTCCATTTTAAGAGAGGAGTCATTTGCGTTGCATATCAGAACAAGATGAGGGATGAAAGGATTGGGAATATTTATTACGCTCACATTCTTCCTCAACTTTAGCTCCTCGTGAGGCAAAGCACACAATCATTGTCGGAGGCTCGAGCGTAAAAAAAAGTTTTTTTTGGAAGGTAAGGAGCCCGACGATGTCAGACGGAGAAAGCATGAATGTGTTTCGCTGTGTACTTTTTTCACTTCAAAAATATTTCCATTTTTATTTCCTCCTTTTCTACCGAAAAAAAAGTTGCAATGGTCAGCAGCGTATGTTTTTCTCTCACTCTCGTCAATGGAGGAGATTCCCACTTTTTATGCATACTCACATATCACCTTTATATCAGCGTATTCAAAACTCTGCTACATTTTATAGAGAGAAAAAAAACGTGTGCTAGAGGCTACTAATCTTGTCTTCAAAGAAGGGGTTCTCCCTGTTTTCCTCCATTTACCATGTTTGAAGTCCAGTAGTGGATGCTGGTGATGTTTTCAAAGTGCCTCCACATTTTGGCTGGATGAACTCGTGGAAAACATGAAATAAAAGTGTATACTACATTCATACATTTCGTACACCCATTTTTCTTACGAGTATCATCAAACTGAATCGAAATGTTAGACTATAAAAATTCTCCCTTATTTCCTTTTTCCCGGTGTGCACTACAAGCTTGTAGCTTTTGTGACACGACAGTCTACAGAGAGAGAAAAAAAGACAAAAATGCGGATATATAAAAACCGTTAGTGAATAACTCTCAGAATGGTGAAGGTGACACAAAGAAGGCATGTTCCAAAATGAGGCGACATACAAGGTGAGTGAGTGGGTTTTTTTTCTTTGTGAAAATAACCCGTAACGGTGAGTAAAGAGGAAACAAGCGTGTTTTCAGTCTACTTTCTCCGCTTCGGTCATAAGTATGTAGAGTCCATTTGAGAAAGGAATAGCCATTTCATGACAAGACCAAGTAAAAAAAATGTGCAATAGAACCTCACATGAACGGCAAGAGAGAAAGCCTTTTTTTTGAGAGCCGCTCCGTCCTTATTCACATCTCTTTTTTTTGCTTTTGCTGCTGAGCACACATTTTCCACACTGATTATATGCACATAACAAGGAGCAACACACGTTGATGGCGATTCTGTTTTTGCTTTCTCCTGACTATCTCCTCGCTCCTTTTATTTCCGCTGCTCTCCTTTTCCTCTGCGTGGTCATTTTGTAAGTTGTCACACTTCACTTTCTCCACTATCATTACACTTGCAAAAAAAAATCTAAGCAGATAAAATAACACACGACTTTCCCTCTACTTTATGTGAGAAAAAAGACGGAGATGTACACATGGAAACTTTACGTGTTTCCTTTTACTCTTGGATGTCTGCCTCGAAAAAATAATAATTTCGTTGGAGTTGTTGTTTTTTATTAGGGTGATTTTCCCCGAGTTTATCATTCACAACAACGTGCTCAATTCTCACGAGCTCAGAGAGGCTCAACAACTCGAGTTGTAGTCAATACTGAAAATTGCATTTTTTTCTGTTGATTTTGTTGATTTAAAAGGTCGCGTGCACTTCAAGCCACTTCCTTTCGTTATGCAGGTAATTTTGTTTGAAATGAAATTTTAGTGGAGGAATGTATATAAAATATTAATTCTCCTCGTCATGTTCCTCTGTACATACTTTCCAATTTTCTCCAGGAATCGACACAAAACTCGAAATCATGTGCGAGCAAGAAACGGATGTAAAATAGGTAATTGTCTTTTCACAAAGGAACAAGTGGTGTAGACCTTTCTTTCTTTCAATTCCCTTATAAATTATTTTTTCCTACCTTTCCTTTTCAATTCTGTCAGCATGGTTTCAAACTTTCCACTACTCACTGTGTCATAGTGCGCAGAGAGAAAGTATTACGTATTTATAGCGTAAATTTGACGATAACGTTTCGCATTGCAGAGTTTTCTTCAAAGTCTCCTTTTCCTCTTTGCTCTTTTGATATGGATCGGTTGAAAACGGTGCATTTCCTCGAAGCCATAATCATTACATGAGCTCACAAGAATGAAAAAAAATGGAGCTTTAACTATTGACTTTTTTAACCTTTTCCTCCTGTATTAGTGTTGCACTCCTAACAAATGTTGTCTGCAGAGAGAATATGTGTCGCTTAACGTTTGCTTTCTTTTCACAACGCCTGCTTTTTTCCATTCCGTGAGGTGCGGAGAAGGGACATTAGGGAAAAGAAAATTATTCTAATAAAAGTTTCACATGATGATAGAAAGAGGTGAAACTACCACAACACGATACTTCCTAAAGATGGTCGTGGGTAAAATAGTATTGTGAAAAAAAAATTCAACTCCCATTTTCGACGTCTACACCTCCACCCTCGATTTGACAACTGGGAAAAAAATGCTCAAACACTACTTTCTCTCAACTTGGGTGTAGAACCATTAGAAAAAAATGGGAGCAAGCGGAGCTTGAGTTTCACGCAGTTTTTTTTATCAAGTCTCATTTTTTTCTATTGAGTCCACTCGCACACTCGCCGTTTTTAATTCCTGCACACATCCCGACACAGAGAAAGAAAGTCGATGATTTCCTATATCTGGGAAGATAAACACTAAAAATCTAGTGACTTCAAGCTCAGCATACAAATCGCGTCATCATCGTCGTCATGAGTGGAAAAGTTTTAGTCTTTCCTACTTTCTCCGTTGATCTTCTTTTTTTTTCACTTTTTTTCCGTAGGCATAAAAAGTCGAATCTGATCATTTTCACTGCCGTCTCCACCATTTTCTTCGAAAATGTTTTTGAGAGAGCAGAGTCATTAGGAGTTTCATGGATAAATGGGTGGAAAGTTAATGTATGTGTTTGGACGGGAAAATTTATATTTGTTTTTATAACACACGTATGCACCATGTCGTCTCCGTATTCCGCTCATTTCAGCATTAACTTTAATTACCTTCGTGTGTGCTGCGGATAGTAGTCATGAGTCATGCTTTTGAAGCGTGTTCACCAAAAAAAAAACTGAGAGTCGGTTTTTTTTTCGTGGAGAGAAAATAAACGCGGTTTAATATGACATTTGACTGTGAGCAGAGAGTTTGCAGAGTTACGTGAGTGTTCGAGCATGTATGGCAACACAGGATCTAGGTCATTTCCCAGAGACCATTTCCCAGGAGGATAATTCCCTGGGGACATTTTCCAGGCG
>JAHZMW010004056.1:0-10945 GCA_027743745.1 Alloscopus bannaensis
AGGATTCCATGTCCAGCATTCTAACCTTTCGGGAGTTCTTCTTGAACACTGGTTCAACGGCTGAGATATGATAACTAATAACGGACCTTTAGATAACTCTGTACTGTTCAAGTTACTGCATCTAAGCTATGACTACGTAAGACTATAAAATTGAACTGTTTAATATAAATACGTATACATATCTTGTGAAAAATATATTGCAACGAATTACTTTGTGTTTTCAGCGTTATAACTATCTAATATAATATAGTACATACTGCTATGTAGTTTACTATTTTAAGATGAGAGAACCACAAGCAGACATTTCTACATTTTATTACACATAACCGAGCTAAGGTTGGTATAGTAATAGCAAGGAAGCATAATGTAAGCATTAAGCAGGAATAGCAAGATGTAAATGTAGACTTGCACTGATATCCTACTACTACTATAACTACTATGCAATATACAAAGTTTTCTTGTTTATCTAAACTCATATGCACATTTAACTTAGTTTAAAAAGCACATTTATCAGTAAAACAGTTGATGTCCGTTTGTTGTTCTGGTGTCTGGTATTCCGTAGGTTTCCATAAAAACTGTTTGTGTCTTTATTTCATTTCTGTCAAATTATTTTTTTGAGAAATGTATACGGTTCTTTGAAAATTTGATATGCACATCATGTACATATACTTACATTTGCAAATGAGAAGATTGTAATTGTTTAGTCTAACTTGGTCTCTAACAAAATCTAATAATATCCTGCTTTAGGTGAACCCGCTGTGCGAATCATGATTGATTATCATTATGAACCTGTAACCTGAATATTTATTTGCATACCCCACCAAAGCATGTAAGAAGACTGCAAATGACTCTTTTTTTCTGGAGTCATTCGTGAAAATTCTCCTCTTCACGTATCGTTTCATTTGCATAAAAATGATAGAGCTTGTACTCAAGTTGACTGACTCCAAACTAGAAGTACATGTTACAAAATGCACTCTAACAAAACAAGCAAAACGCAACGAGAAGACGACTTCGGTTCATTTTGTTCTAGAAATATTCTTAATTTTCTTTGACTTACATTTCTGATGATTGAACTCTGAAAGCCGAAAAACTTGTAAAGATCAACTGTGTTATTATTGTTATTTTTTGCAGAATTGTTGAAAAAGAAAAAGTGCTGATTTGAGGTTTACCCGCTTTATTTCCCCGCCGCTGTTTTTAAAAATTAAAGTTAGAGGTAACATTAATCATTTCAGATTTCAGGTAAAATAGTTTATGTGCATGTATCGACAAAAATTTATTATTTCCTTCATTTATGATTAATTGTGAATACATGTTTCATTTTATAGGTTAATCAGCTACAATTTATTGCCTATTGTCGTAAAAGAATAAACATGTCATTGGTCAGTTGATGTCAAATTCACTGTAATAATAAAGGAGCGGTGACTCGGTGACAGTGACGTGAGTGAGATACGAAATTGAGGTACGGATCTGATAAAAGTCAATAATATTGTAAAGATTTTTAACCATTTGTGTTCTGTAGTCATCATCACGTATTTTATCGTAATTTTTAAAAGTATTTGGTGGACAGGTTGTTTTCAGTTGGTAGACCAGATTCAAGATTTGGATAGTGAAGATGTAATGTGTGGTTTGACATGTTTTCCTGCTTCTGATGGTTTTTAGGAATTTGGATGGTTACACGACGACGATGGACAACGATCATGAATTTTGGCTGATGCTCGGTGGTCATGTTCAGCCGGAAGAGAGGCAGGCGAGTTTGGTAAGAGAATTTGACCGCATTTCTGCAATGCTGACTTTGAATGACGATGGATCCCTTCGTGAAGTCAGTGACGACGTGATCCCAAGCGATAACCCATCCACAGGATTATTTGAGTGGTCAAGGATTTTACTTTCGAAGGCCAACCAGACTTCAGTCAGTTGTGACGATATTGAGAATCTCAATCAGAGTTTGGAACGTGAACGCGAGCGAAACATTGGGCTTCGTAAAGAACTCGAGGAGTCCAAGGTGGAAGCCCAAGCGAGGGAAGATGAGCTCAAGCGAGAGAAAGACGAAATGCAGCGAATTTTGAGGACAGCACAAGCTATTCCTGAGAAGATGATTGAAATTCTGACAATGCTTCTCCAAAAACTAGGTCTTCCTGTGCCTAGCTGGAATGAGTCGGAGGAAGAGAAGTCGTCATCCAGTGACGATGAAAACGTGGTGAGAAAACTGGACAGGGCCGTAAAATTCTTGGTAGACTGCCGGTTGGAGGAATGCACGTTAATGTGTAGTCAAACTAGAAACGAGGGATCTGAAGTAGTGGATTTGACTGTGGAGGAGTCCGCTAACGACGCTACATTGAAGTCTGTGGAGAGTGCTTGTGGCGACAAGGCAGATCAGGTTTCTGCAATCTCATCCGAAGTTACACTTTCATCAACCCGTTCAGCTCTAACTAGCACGGTGGTTAACGAGGACGATGGGTCAGGGTCACAACGCCGCCCTCACAAGAAGGATGTCACCAAGCAGGGATTCGTTTGTACTTGCGGGGCTTCATTTGACAATGAGAAGGACCTCAAGATGCACATTCGTGATACAAAAGAGAGAAAGTTTGAGTGCGAGGTCTGTCCGGCAAAATTCCTTTTTTTGAGCCATTTACGACGCCACATGTACCGAACTCACAAAAAGCAACTTGCCGACTCTCACGGATGTTCATTATGTGGCGCAAGGTTTCAGTCAGCGACAGAGCGTTATCGCCATCGGGTCACGGCACAGTAAGTTTATATTTATGTATTTAAAAGCATTATTGAAAGCAAACTTAATCCCTGAGCTTTCGCTGGGGTAATTTGTATTGATTTTTAATATCTTGTTCCAGCAAAAAGTACGAATTGAAAGGCTTGAAAAGTCCAGTGGCACCCTTAGAGGCCCTCAATATCCCGACGAGTAAAATGACAACTACAATGAAGCGCTGCAATCCTCCTAAAAGTTGCAGTGCAAGCTCTCCTCCTGGCGAAGGCGGTGCTATTTTGAAAATTCCTCACGGGGTGGATGTCAAGAAGCGCGGTTTTACTTGCAAATGTGGTCGACGTTACAATACACGACTTAGTTTAAATAACCACATTCGCTACTTCTTGGCCCCTCGCCACTTTGTGTGTGGACTCTGCAGGTGGCGGTTTATTAACGCGTCCTTTCTAGAGAAGCACTTGAGCACAGTACACAAAATTGCGAAGTTCAGGGTACTACAGTGTTCTCGGTGTACGTCCTCTTTCAAGACCATTTTGGAGTTGGCGAAACACAGTCAAACGGTTCAGTAAGTAGCATTGTTTGAATGAGAATAGCCGATTTAAACGAGTACTGGTCATAAGAATGCTAAATGGATTGTTTTCTGTTTGCAGTTTTAGTTCTACAATTTCCGTTGGATTGCAGAAGTCTCAGATAGACACAAACAGCAGACCCGGTGAAATCGAGTCGACCGAGTCTCACCCGGTGATTCATCGCACATCCGAAGAAGATAGAAACGATGGTGGAAATGAGAATGCGTCAGAACAGATTGCGGGAGAAGACGGTGAGCGCATGATTGTGACTATCAAGGATGACCCTGATCCGAACTGCGATGTATCACCAGTCTTTCAACTCAAGCCAGATGAGAATCTTCAGGGTGCTGCTGGCAGAGCTGAAGATGTTTTTCGGAGTCTAGATGTCACGAGGTATGGCTTTGAACCAGAAGATTTTATGTGATTTGGAAAACTTATCTGAATAGTTTGAGACAGTCATGGTTTCAGTAATGGTTTCACTCTTATTATAATACTAATATTTGTTTGATTTTGCTTGTGAAGTTTGATATCTCAAGGGCGAAGAGTTATGCATTACATTATGCATAATCATCAAGTTTTCCTTTGTCAATTTCGCTGTAACACCGCGTACTGTTACATAATAATGTATTTTTAGAGGAAATCAGAAATGACAAGCGTGGCAGTAAGTTACTGATGGGTAGATTGAGTGGGCTCCAGCTTTCAACGTTATAGTGGGCATTCGGTTTGGATGTCTGGTTGAAACGGATTTCTCAGTACATTCCATTTATATGTACTAACAAACATGACATACATACCTAGTTACATTGTTTTATTGAAATGCATGAGTTCCTTCACGAGCCTAGATTTATGTTCCTCCTTATATACCTTTCGTTATAGTCGTTTAGCTACATACCAAATCTTGTCAATTTTATGTCATGTTTAAATCCACTATAAAAACGTAATAATAAGTATTGGAATAGGAATGTTTATACGTAATGCTGATAATGATAATATAGTCAAACTTATTATGTTTATGGCGATTTGAAATAAAGTATGTACTTGGAATGTTGAATGTCTAAGAAACCTGGTTGTAAGCAAGATTTTTAATTTCATAAATCGTTTTATATCGATGGGCATACTGTATTTTCACATCGAAATCTATATCTTGGTATGTGCATAGGTACCAATTCACGACGCTAATCATCGAAGTGAATCATGCATCATATTCGTGTTTTTGCATTCTCCACCAAATTTTCCACCCTTACACTCATTCACATTGTATGATGTTGTATGTCAGAAGATATGAAACAATTTTCTTAGATTTGTGAGTACGGTTTAATATGTATCTAGATTTAATATGTATTATTTCATTGAAAAAATAAATACGCAAATATTCATTGTATTTACGCAAGCCGTTACATTCAGTCAGTCTCGTTTTCCAGTCGCAGTAAGTTGTCGTCGTATATATAATGCGAAAAAGTATACAGAAAATCGCGATTGGTATGCCTTGCAAGAGTTGATTGGGGCCACCGACTACGGTCTTTAAGTTGATAAGGATAACTATGAACTGATTGCAACATCAAAGGATAAATTATTTCATTCAAATTTCACTTCGATTCGCTGACGGACGATTTACTTCTTCTGGTGTGATACAGATTGATCAACGGTAGTAGCAATATATATACAATTTTCAGATCTTATTATTGTAACAGTACACAAATACAAAGTTGTGTGATAATATGCCATGTCACATTAGGCTAGGCAAAATACGAACCAAACACTCAGCTCGCTTTGGACATTTCATGGTTTCACCAAGTTTTCCCACCGTAGTCCTTCAAATTCTCTACCTTCACACTCCAGTCCTCCTGCAAAGACATTCGAACTATTCCAGGCTTAGATTCTGGAAAGTCCGGACTGTGATGGAGAATAAGCTCCATTGTAACCTTATCTTCGACGATCCTGAGCCTATCCTTTTTGTAGAGTGCTGCTTTACCGAAAACTCGTGAGAATATCTGCTCTCTGAGACTGCCCAGGAGAGGGGCATGTCTGTACTCTTCCTCCAGACCGCATTCCTTCATCATCTTGTAATACAGCTTCCACCACTCTTTCCCATAAGGGCCTATCAAGGTCCATGCTGACGGAGGCAAACCTTGTGCCTTTTTCTTCGACTCCATTCTGGCCAATCGAGCTTCCATTTCGGCATACAAAGGAAGCTCCAATTTACCCTCCAAGTAGCTCACAAAATATCGTGCTTGAGCTTCCGCAAATAAAATTTCAGAAGCTTTCGCAATCAGATTCGTGATGGCCAGCGTCGGTCGCTTGGTAAAAATGGTCATGTTGTGGAGATGGGAAACATATTTGTCGTTCACAATCTCGACCTGACATTCCGTTTCCAGAAATGGGTACTTCACTCCATAGCCCGTGCTCAGGATGAGCGAATCACAAGGAATCACTTCGTCATCTTGTGTGACCACTCCAGAAGCTGTCACCAGCTTAATTCCGGTTGTCTCACGTACCCCCGGAGGGACAAGTCCCATGACAAACATTCCTTTTGCATAACCACGATTGCAAATGGTGACGCTGTGTGCAACTCGGGAGAGAATGATGGCCTGATCGAGCCCGGAAGCGCCTAGCCCAATGATGACCACGTCTTTGTTACGGTAGCGGTCCGCGTTTTTGAAGAATTTAGAGTGGATCACGTCTCCAGCGAAGTTTGCCAGGCCAGGTATTTCGCCGTTTGCCGAGGGATATGAATTTTTTCTATTCATTTGAAAACAGATTGTAAGCCCAAATTACATAATTTTAAAAGTTGATGTAATTCAATAGAATTCTCATTGATGAAAGCTGATGTATTTTATTACCCACTGCACACAATGATGGCATCAAAGATCTCCGTTTGGCTGACATCTTTCCGGTGCTCATGAGTCTCCACGATCCATCGTCCTGACTCTCCAATTGTGTCTGGAGTGATGGGTGTCTCGGGACGAACGCTGACAATTGCGGTGTTGAGCTGAATGTGTGGCCACAAGTTGAAGTGAGAGGCATAACTCTTGTAGTACTTGTAGCTTTCCGCTTGGGTCGGTGCGAAGCCATCCCGCTGAGGATGAGGAAAGTCCTCCAGTTCCATTAACACTCCGGGAACATTACAACTGCAAATATATATATATATATATATATATTTTAATAATTGCAAATGAATCTATTTAAATCATCAATGTGAATATATGTGATTTATTCCAAATTGTCAGTACCTTAGGCAATCATACATGGTGGTCACTTGCTCAGGATCCCCTTCAGGGCCAGTCGGTCCTGTATTTAGGTTTTTTGGCGAGGTTGCAAACTCCTTGGAGCCCTTGTAGTTCCACAGGCCTCCGACATCATCTTTCTGTTCGAATAGGGTTCCGGTAAGAGTCGGACTGTCAAGCACTCGACGTAGGGCGCTGAGCCCTGCAGGTCCTCCACCCACGATACAAACTCTTTTCTTACCATTCGGATATTCTTTGGTGAGATCTGCGTGTTCCTTCATCTTGAAAGGCCGAGCAAGACTATTTTTGCATTCATGCCCAACATATCGTCGGATCGTAAGGTCAAAAGTCGTTGTCAATCTGCAAGATGTTACTATTTAATATGCTGGATGCTGAAGGTTGGAGCAATGTATGGGAATTCTGTGGATCCAAGGATTACGACCTGCGACGATTCATGATCTTGAATGTTACAGCATTTACCTTTCTACAGAAATTGACTAGTATTTGCAGTGGTTGAAGCCTCGGCCAATCCAATCACTGATATTTTGTCAAGTTGTCATACCACCTTTTGAACAGCATGATATGCAATGAGATCGACCTTGAATCCTATCATTTTTCTATCAAAGTAAATGATCTACATAAGATCATTGAGAAATTTCTTCGCCTTCTTGAGTGTTATGCAAACAAGTTTGAAGCCCGGCAGAGGTTAGGTATTGTTGTATTGTATTAGTAAAGTGTTGATTTCCAGTCTGATTTCTATTCGAGCGAAGCATCAAACGATGCAAACTTTATCCAGCGAGATGTATTTCAAGACTGTGCATAGGTAAGTACCTTGTAATACAATACAGTCCTGCACTAATATAATCTTAGTCCTGCACAGTATATGATAATGATATGATAGCAATATTATGACTTGATCCCTTCATTATGATTATATACCAATTTCTAGATATCTGATTCAAGTTGAATCGAACATTATTTTTTATATATCACCGGTTTTTACAGGATCAATACATAATCATCTTCATCTTTATGCGCCCCATTCAGGTTAAAAAGAAACGAGAGGTTTTACATAACAAAGTCATGGCTTCTGTTTTCAACACTGTCTTTATATACTTCGCTATACACATACGTTATATGCGCTTTTACTTGTATTCTCTAAATCAAGCATGCGAAGTAATTTGTAAGTTACCGAATTACAAGAAAATTGGGTGGGTTTAGATTTCAACAAAAAAGTCCCGACCATCTCTCTCTATGCCCAGTTTCAAAGTGTTTAGCACAAAAAATTACTACACGCGATGACGTTTAGAAAATGTATGCTTGTATAGGTAAGTAACTTCTGCTCGGTCAACTTCTAGTATAAGTTGTAAGTACACTTCATAAGATAACAGTCAATCGGTTTCTATATGATAATGACAAAAAAGCTCACTGGTACGGTATGACTGAGCAATCTGCTGATCCCTCCAGTTCTTCCAATAATTTCTTACCGGAGACGTTTCGACTTTGACTTTGTGTTGAAGCAAGACATTACATTTCCGTTTGGACAGCCTCCGTTAGGGTTCCTCGGCTGATTGCCTTGCGCGCTGCGTTGAGGCTTATAAAATTTTGAGCGTTTCTTCTTTTCCTCTTCCAACCCGTTCAAGAGCTGTGCCACCGGTTTGCTGGTCAACACGCAAATTTTCTCTTTGTTACAAACACTGTAGATGTGCTCAGCAACGTCATCCGGATGGATTTTGACTTGACCAAAAACCTCATTTGAGTTGACAAGAATGTAACCCTGTCAAAAATGCACAATACTTGAAACACTTTCTTTCTCCTTGAATAATTAATTAGTACAATTGAGAAAAAAGTCTTACTGCAACTTTGTCAGCCATCCAAGGATAACGCCGTACTGCATCCAACCAGGAGCGACAGGCTTCCAGCTTCTTGTCCAAGGTGTTATCGCGGTGCAGCCAGAGGCACACACCTTTCAAAGCCATCAAATACTGGATTCGGTGGGGTGCCGTAATACTGTTGATGCACCTGTTGATCATCGCAATCATAGGATCGTGTTGCTTGTACAATTTGCCGAAGTGTTTTAATCCATCTACGAGGCAGGGGTAATTGCGAGGGCAAAGCTGAACGGCCTTCTGATACATCTCTTTCGCCCGTTCTGGGTCCTTGAAGCGACCTGTGGAGCCTCCCTACGACGACACAATTTTAGGCAATAATTGGATGCCCACTATTACACATACTCATGAAACTGTCATTTTGTTTTACATTTTGATAAAACTTTCCAGCCTTGTGAAGCACCATACTGCTGCTCGGCCACTGCCTCACACACCTTTCAATTGTGTCCTTCGCCAGCCTCTCGTCCAAATCGAGCCCTTTTGCTGTGTACAATTCGACCAGTTGGAGGTGAGCCTGCATTGCGGTTTGAGAGTTGTGCGGAGTGAGGTTTAAAACATCTCTGCAATTATCAAGAAATAATAACTCATTATTGCAATGAGCCATTGTCATTGCCAATGACCAACTTTATTGAGCTTACTACTAAATCAGAATTAAGAGTAGAAGCTCACTCCAATAACTCAATAACCGCTGAAGAATTGACCAGTCTCTCCAAATCCTCATCTCCCCGCTTATCGAGCGCCTTACCCCGGTAGCTTTGCACCATATCTGCAAGAAGTTTCTCCTTTTTCATCACAGCGTAGTTGTACACATTTACGGGGAGTTTGGGGCTCAACTCATACGCCTTTTTGGAGGCTTCCATCTCCTCTGAATTTGGACCACTGCTATTGGCATTGGCTCCTCCGAGCTTTCTCATTTGATGGAGTTTACGGTACACCATTCCGTGCCACATGTAGTAGTCGGGTTCCAAAAGAGCACACTGTTAATTTCAAAGAATAAGTCGAGATTTTTATTTTTTATATTTAAAAAATTGATAATTTGAAAGAAAATTACATCCATAAAATGTCTGTGGAGAAATCTCACCTTTCTGAATCTGGTGAGCGCAATGTCATCCGCCAGATTGAGCATTGACGCCATGTGTCCCCTCACAAACAGAATAACCGCGACGCACTTAGGGTCCTCCTTCAACTCGGTCCACCTCCTGTACAAGTTCGCCCCTTCAGGAAACTTTATGATCGCAGCATTACTCTTCGTATTAGTGCCATCCGAAGGACGAAAAGATCCCAGACCCAACGCTGTTTTGGAACTGGCATCCATTAAGTACCTGTACGCTTTCTGGTGGCTCTCTGACATCTGATCTGCAGTTGTCTTGCTCAAATATCTCAACTTTCCAACAAGCCCTGCGGCCCTGTCATAACTACCCTTGTAAGCAAAGATTGACGCTATGCAAAGCCACGCAGCAGTCCATTCATGGGAGCCGAACGCAATTCGTAAAACATATTGCCCATCCGATGTTTCAATAAAATTCTCCGTCGCCCCATCCTCATCAGCCTTATGGTCTCCTACAACTCCACTCTCCTCCGTGATCCCAAGAACGAAGCGATTTTGATTGTAGATCCTGTCCAAATACATCTTCACAGAACCCGCAAGGTCCAGCGGATGCTGGGGAATCTTTTCAACATAATCGCGAAGCCACTTCAACGGGGATTCCACCTCCAGCTCAGACTTCCACATTACATTCTCACTGCTATCCCCGCCACCAACTCCTGACCGTCGCACTACCGCACCACCACCTCCCAATAAAGAATACGCCCCCTTCTTACTCCCTCCATCTGCAGAAGTCACCAAACTGTCAGCACCCTTATTACACCGAGCCTTCGCCTTTCGTCCTGACAAATAAGTGAACCAAAATTAAAATTTATTGTCAAAACAAACAACAAAAATCCAACAAACCAATCAAACCTCAATCAAATGATGAATTAAAAACTGAGTTGTAGTACCCTTTCCTGATCCTTGTTGACCCTCCTTCGACGAGTTTCCCGTATTCTTATTCATGGTGACATTTGTGAGGATGACATTTTCCTTCTTGACAGTTGTCACAAAAAAACTCTGTTGTTGGTTGCTGAAGGAAATAAAAAAGAAAAATAAAAATAAAAAAAGGTTACGCCTGTCAACTGTCAAGCCACCAACTCGGTCTTTTGTGTTTTGTGCACGCACATGTTTACCTACTTCTTATGAAGCAGCTGAGTGACGCAGTTGCTCGAGGCGGAGGCAAGTTACTATTTTTTATACACTTACAAACAAAACAAGAGCCAAGCAAAAGTGCGATGTCCTCGCTTCTCTCTCACTTTTTTACACAAACAAATCGGGGAAAATGCGAGTTTTCTAAGCTTTCTTTCGTCAATCTTCAAGATTGAGACGTTGGGGTGTTAACTTTTTAATTGAGATTTTAAATGTTATTTTTCTCGTATTTTACTTGTTCGGAAGATAAAAGCTGAGTTGCGGTGATCGTTGTGATGAGCATTTTGAAACTCGGGACATTGTTG
>JAHZMW010004057.1:0-14801 GCA_027743745.1 Alloscopus bannaensis
TTCACATGAATTTGCTTTTCACATGAATTTGCTTTTCACATGAATTTGCTTTTCACATGAATTTGCTTTTCACATGAATTTGCTTTTCACATGAATTTGCTTTTCACATAATTTTTCTTTTCACATGAATTTGCTATTCACATGAGTTTGCACACACATGAGTTTGCCCACAAGAGTTTGCATCCACAAGAGTTTGCATCCACAAGTGTTTGCATCCACAAGAGTTTGCAGTCACAAGAGATTTCACAAGAGTTTTCACAGGAGTTTGTTTTGCGCCCGTTCCCATTGCCCAAACTTGATGGATTCCTCGAAAATCCGGTCCCTCACAGCTCCGGTGAAGCTTCCGCCATAGGTGAACTGCGTGTATCTGAGTATGAAGTCTGAGCTATGTGTTGTTATGTACACACGCACTTACGCATACAATTTCCATGATATGTAGATTAGGAGATTCCTAATTTGATTAGGGAAGGAAAGGGCAATTTAGAGAAATTAATAGATGAATGGAAGAAGTGTCGTTGCTTCACTTGTTGCTGTCGATGTCCTTTTGTACATCGTGAGAATACATGCAAAAGTGAAAGGAAAAAGTATGATTAGGGGTTTAACGAACAATTGTGTGTTCTTACCTGTACTATTCCTGATACTGGTGGCGTCCTTTTCCGAAGGAGTCCATCGTCCTCTAGTCCTAGGCCGTTGATCTTGGAGGTTCAGTATTGTTTCTAAATTTGGTACAGACGGTTGTCTCTTCATTTTTGGAAACTTTTAGCGATTTTCTTCAGCTTACTCCCCAGAATCATCCCGCGCGAATCCCTGGCATCCAGCAGTTTGCAGTTCGGTCATTTTTGTAATCCAGGTTTTTGAAAATACAAGCATTAAAGTTTTTGGTAATTCATAAAGTAATGAGAGATTTGAGGTGAAGGTGAAGGTTTTCGTGTCGTTTGTTGTTGGAACTCCATTTTCAAAGGTCTATCCCATCCATTGGGGTTCTCCAATTCCTGTAGGTCTTGTTAGATCCCACAGCGCCTTCCGAGGTCCATAATTGGCACAATAAGTGGTATGATTTGACATATAAAATGGTTTTCTTCATAAATCTGTGAGAGGGGCTTGTCGTGGTAGAGCCTATTGTGATAGGCGTTTTTTTACTGTTGAATCAAACAACCACGCTAGTCTGAGCCATTTCTCGGACGCTAGTTTGGGTCACATCAGAGACGCAGGTCAGGACTACTTCAACGTCGCGGCGTTCATTATCCTTCACTCAGCTTCTTTCGGCGGTCTTCGGACATCCTCATTTCGTCACCCACCACCACCTCTTCCACGTCCCAGACGTATTTTTCCGAAGGCACTTCACGATCCACCTCGTCTCGAACCCTTCGTGGAGTAGCGTCTCGAGTTGCCCCAGCGTCTCTTCTCAACACAGCACGGTATGCGGAGGTTTATTCTCAGTGTAATTTAAAAAGCATCCGCACCGGGCTTATCATTGTTTACGCTAAAAGTTATGGGGGGGGGGGCACTAGCAAGGCGGGTCATCAGGGGTGAGTCACAGGTCGAGGGTACATGACACCGCAATACGCGGAATACGCCCGACCTGGTTGTGGTTATACCACGAGACTCAGTTCTCATAGGGTGGGAAATCATTAGTCATCTCTCGCTTCATCTTGTACCATCATTTCTCCGTTATCAATAGAATCAGAGTCTCATAGCATGCCTCCAGCTTACCTTGCACTCCAGCAATAAAGTTGACGTGTTTCTGCTGAACCGAGCGTTCTCAAGGCATAAGCGGCAGCAGTATTTGCGGGGCGAATCATTCATCCGTTCCAAGCACGGTTCTTTTGTAGGCGACTGGGCCACCCTCCGACAGTCAGATCAGCTTTCGTCCCGATCCCCCACACTGTGTTCATAAATAGTTCCAATTTTATAAAAGTGTGCTTAGTTCGTACGCTTTTCGCATATCAACCAAAGCTCCTTTTGACAATTTTTCATAACCAGCTCTCCCGAGTAATACTCAAGACATTCCCTAAATTCATACTCCGAATCCAATTGCACAACGTCGAAGAAGGACGGGACCATCTCAAGTTTCACAAAGTCGCTCTCACTATCTCCCCATTTAAACGCGTCAGCCCTGCTTCTTTCCACTCCGGCAACTCAGAACACTGAAAATAAATAATATCTTTAAGGTATATCCGGATAAATATGTTCTTCATTTCGTAACATGGTAAATCGTGAGATTTTTTTTAAAAACCATACCTCCACTTCTGAGAATTCTTTATCACGAAATAAATGCGCTTCCTCTAGCGTCCTAATTGAGCCCAACTCCATTTCCTCACTTGCGCAATATCAAAATGCAGACTTCCAGGACAAAAAATATTGAATTCGAATCATTACAACAATTTTAAAAATTATCCTTCCAATCTATTGCCGTAAATGTTGGATTCTGGTTATTTACCCGAGACATAGACTTTTCGACACAAATCTCATTTCCAGAAACGTTGGAAATGAGCTCAAGCTTCCCCTGGGTTACCCCTAACAAAGTCACCAAAAACTAACGTTATTAATATTGGCTAATGTGACGTACAGTTGTTTTTTGTTTTCCTTACGTTCTTCCAAGAAAACTGGGGACGAACCGTTGAACAGACACGGCTCGTGACTGCAGCCTCTCTTTGGTTGAAATGGGTGACTAAATAAGGCAAAGGCAACGGTCCTAATGACGAAACCAATAAGAAACCGAAGATTCACAATTCAAGATTCAGCGTTATTATCTGCTACATATACTTTTATTTCTCAGGCATGAAGACTGCACTCCTTATTAAATAAGCTTTAATCAATATCAAATAAAATTTTGTCTTGTGCAATAATTGTCATCGCGATTTATTAACCGTTTCAAAAGGTCACTGAAAGTGCACCAGAAATTGCATTGGTGGCGTTGGTGCTGCGTAAATAGTTATGTAGGGCAGCTACTGTTTTTCGTGACCAACATTTTGGTAACATGATTTTGTTCAATGCACTATAAAAATTTTTAGCGTATACGCTCAACTTTTCTTCGTATCTTACAAGTAATTTCATGGAGAAGGTTCACCGCTTTTGAAAATGTTTTTGCAGTGTCTGGTGCAGTTTTTTATGCTGTACATGATGGTGTTAACTAGCCTGTTGAATGGGGCAGTATAATACCTTTAATTTAAAATTTTATTCAAAATCGCTCTGTTTTAATGTAGTTAAAGTACACCTGTAAAATTACTAAAGGATATTGTCAATAGGCGACGCTGCGTCTATATAATTTGTTAGTAGGTTTAAAATACCTGCATCAAGCGTACCAAAATTACATCGTTTGACGGCAAGATCGCACGCAGTTTTATTGTCTAAGTTTTTTATATTTACATCGGTCCCTGCTTCTAGCAGAACCCGCACAATTTCCTTTTTATGAATGCTGACTTCGGATACAAGAGAAATGTGGAGGGGAGTATTTCCATTGAGGTCCACTGCGTTGATATCACAACAACCTTTAGCCACAAAATACTTGAGCGCCTCTAGGTTGTCGAAACTTGCAGCTTCATGGAGCAGGGTCCAAGGATTCGTTGTTGGAAAATGACACTGTACTCCGAGTTGAATTAAATGTTCGAGAAAGCTTGCTGATCGCATCCCTCCAATTGCGTACGCGAGAACGGAATTGCCATATTGGTCGACTGCATTCATATCACAATTATCTGCAAAGAGTCTCAGCGTGTCTTTCTGAATTTCGAGATCCCGTACGGCGTAATGTAGAGGAAGGCAATATGATTTATTTCTTGACAGCAGTGTGTCTTTTAACGATTGTGTAGAATACAAGCTTACAATGTAGTGATACTCATGGGCACTGCGATATGCAGATGCTACATGAAGGATTGTATCTCCGTCGCAGTTTTTCATTACCAAATCCGCTCCATTGTCCACGAGGTACTCTACGACTTGCATAAGATCCGGGGAACGGTTGTATTGTTGGACTGCTGCAAACAGTGGACTTTCCATATACGGAGGTCGTTGAAAATTAATCTGAGTCCTTTCGTCTTTTAGAATAACTTGCATCATTTCGAGCAAATTTCCTTTTGAATCACCTTCAAAAATACTGTGTAGAGATTCTTCGAAGGGATAGTTTATCGACATGAAATATTTCCAGGCTGTTAAATTTCCATGGAGAGCTGCCACACTTAATAAATTGGGTGATTTTCTCCAGTCCGCACCACAAGTTATCAGTTCGTCCAAGATTGTTACACTAGACTGACCCTCTATTGCATAATCAAACACGGAATTGCTTTCACCGACGGAATCAATGCATGCAGCAAATAAACTTATGGTCTCTGGACAAACATCCATGTAGCGCAGCGCACTTTCGAGGACAGTCAAACCATCCCCGTCAATAGTGTTAATGTCGGAAATCAGTCCTTCTTCGTTAATGATACTAACGAGATCGTGAAAATCGGCTGGTGCAAGATAAATAACAGCTTGGTGAAGTACGTTTTGCAAAAATCTATTCACGGCCAATACATCTGCGCCCATGTGTAAGAGCTGCTTCAATAAATTGACATGAATCCCGTAACACTTCCTTATGCTCAGAAGTGGCGTGTTGTTTCCGTTGTCTTTTTCTTTCAAAACTGAAGGGTTTAGACTTACTAGTTTTTCAATTATTTTCATTCTAGCATTTATAGTGTTATTGACATCTAAAATGCTGTTCTGTACACAAGCATACACAAGCAATTTTCCCTCAACAGATAATCCTTTATCGATAAAATATTCAAATATTAAGAGATCCGCCCGCTGGACGGCCAGTTTTAAAAGACACTTCGTCCGACATTTAAATGATGTGACTATCGAATCAACGGAACTACTAAACAATTTAATGTATAAATCACAGACGTAAGTCACCATTTCAATATTTCCAAATATAACTGCAAAAACAACCATTTCACTAAACAAGATTTTGATTCCACGTGGAGTGACTCCGTTAGCGTTTATCTTGAAAACACTTGTATCAAATGCTATTTTTAGCAATTCTATATGCCCTCCAACAACAAGTGCCGGTAGTATGTTTCGTAAAAGTTCGTCCACCGATAGTTCATTTAAATATAATTGTACAACTTTTTTATTATTAATGTTTACGCATTTGTCTATATAATACACAAGAATAGGGTTAGAAAACAAGAAAACGTTTCCGATTTCAAATTGAGCCTTTTCAGTTGCAAAAACTGTTTGAGTCCAAAATTTACATAAATCGTCGGCTGATAAACCACATATGGAAGGAATATTGAGAAGAAGTACCGTTGACGCAATGTAATTTGCCTCTTCTCTACCTAATGTTTTAAACTCCATGGTTAAAAAATTGGTAAAATGTGTTCTAATAGCTTGTTTGAGACCCTTATGGTTTTCAGTATTTATTCCATACTTCAGACAAACGTATTTTTTTAAAACATCCTTAATCAACGGGGGTAGGTTAACTACCTCCTCCATATTTGTGCTGATGTGCAAGAAAGTGTGGCATTTTTTTTGTTTTAAGTAGTACGCTATTATGTCACAATAAACATCAGGATTCTCTGTCACATACCAATTCCGCAACAATATTGATTCTATTTTGAAGTGTTTTTCAAAACTTTTACTGAAGTTTCTACTTGGAAAAAATTGGGAAAATTTATCTAAATATTCGACGACCAACGTCTTTATCATTGGATTGTCTGGAGACGTCAAGTTGCCCATTATAAATTTAATCTTTTGATCATTATCTATGTCCGTGAGGATATGTCCATTAAGACCAATCCAACTCTCCAACAGTGCGACATCAAACTCAGCGCTAAGCCAAAACTTGACATTCGTAACGCTAGCTGTTATATTTTTTAAAAGATATGTTACCGTTGCTAGCTCATCGGTGCTTGGAATTTTTTTAAAATGTAGTGCCAAATTCAGTCGAAGCATTTGTCTGCAGAAGTCAGTCTGTAAGCAAAGTATGCGGAGCAAATTTTTCTGGGCAGTGGTTTTACAAATTATTTCCAACAATCCATCGGCGGCATTCAAATTACTTTTATAGACACGTTCAATATTTCCTTCAATGTCATTAAAATCGAGAGTTATAAGTATATCATTTCCGTGTAATTTTTGAATAGCAGACAAAAGCCTTATTTTTGACGATTCATTATTTACTTCAACTATATTGATTTTCCGTTCCTCAATTGTTGCAAAGTATTCAGCTTCTTCTATTGGAGGACTCGGTTCCAAAAATATAGCAACATTCTTTACACTTCCATGGGTTCGAATTAATGTCAATGTGTCTCCATTAAACTTAAACAAATGCGCAGACTGAGGGTCGCAAACCTGCTCACAAAATCTACTAAACTCTTTCTCGCCGTCTATATGTTTTAACTCCTGTCCAAATAAAGTTATCGTTGGATGGGACTTATGTATGCACATAATTTGCTCTGGTGAAGCTTCACTAATAAATATCAAATCCAAAATGAAGTGGTCAAAGGCGGTTTGATTTAGTGTAGTTCTTGGACAAAGCAATAAAGGAATGCTTTTTTCGTGGAACTGATATGTAGAACATGAAACCTCATTTGTTCCAAAAGTATACGATTTTATCACTAAAAAGAGTTCTTCAGAACAAAGCTCCGGAAGAACGCGCTCAACGCTTGGAACACCTCCAAAGCAATTTGTTACAAATGTAACTAATATCCTTTGAAACTCTTTGGTAAGGTCACTCCAAACTATGCAGTCATTAATGACATCTGGTAATTCATTACTATACAGTTGCGGAATGATAATAATAACTTTTAACTTTTTCCTTGATGCGGTTGATTTGCAATTTTCCAGTTCTTTAATTGAGTGACAGTGGAGGACTCCCACACCACCAGTGTTTCTCATTATTTCTAATATTGGAGACGTCCAGAAATGAACGGGAACTTCAACTGTGTCACAAATACGTTTAAAACTAATGTCAGGATCTGGAGAAGACACTACAAAATATTTTGAAGCTGGTTCATCGAGAAATTCTTGTAATTTTTTTGGACCCTTTTCAAACTTTTTAAATTCATAAGTTAATGGTTTACTTCTGCGTAAAGCTGCTTGCAGAAAATGGATAACATTTTTTGGTAGTTCACACGGAATGACAACATTGACCCAGCCCACCTTTTGAAGAAGGTAATTGACTACATCGTTTAATTTTCTATTCCAGTGAGTCACAGATATATGTCCTTTTAATGTTTGTTTGACTAAACCTTCAATGGCACTGGAAACCATAGCGTGAGTAATCACAAGTCCAAAATCTTCCATTTTTTTAAAAACATATAGAGAGGTTCCTGAGTATTTAATACACGCATGAAGAAATGGAGTGTGGCCGTCCATATTACTTGTACACACGTTGTATGTTGTCATTAAAGAAATTTGAATTTCTTCGCAAATATGGGTATCACTACACATTGCAACATGGAGTGCATTGTTTCCAAATATATCAATTTCTTCCATAAGATTTGAATTGTTTAAAATCCAGTTAATTACCTGTAGACGTCCGTATTTGACAGCAATATGCAGAATAGTTTCTCGTTGATTATTTGTTTCCATAACATCCGCTCCTGACCTCAATAGTTTTTTTATTAAACTCCATGATCTTGCATTGCGGACGGCGCAATGCAAAAGCGTGTCGCCTTCCTGGTCTTCATATTTGACGTTTAAATCAACGCTGTGTTCCAAATAAATGTCCACAGTTTCTGTTTGCACATCGAAACGTTTCACCGCTGCATATAATGGTGATTCCTTAGTACCGTATGGATCATCAAATCCAATAAATTCAAATTTGCGTAATGTTTCTACCAAATGGTGATAATGTGAAGGATCTACCGGTGGACACTCAGGTGACCTATCTACAAATGTACATAACAATCCTTCATCATCACTAGCTTTTGCATTCACATCAGCGCCCCGTTTGATGAGTGTGGTAATAAGTTCAAAATGCGCGTCTGGCATTAGAATTGGTGTTCGTTGTTCAAACCTGTATTCTAACAAAACAGGAGCTTCGTTAACCAAAAGATTGATTATGTCAATTTTAGACCTAATCATTGATGCCGAGTCACTTGAGCTGGACTTAACACAAACGTGGAGCAAATATTTCATGTCATCATTTAGTTCAAGTAAATCTTGAAATTCCAATTCACCCAGGAGATACTCCACTATTTCAAATTGTCCGTATGTTACTGCAATATGTATAGGTGTTAGAATACAAATATCTTTTTCGATGGTGTTTAAGTAATTTAATTCTTCAGGTAATTCAAGTTTTTTAAATTGCTCTTCTGCTATTGAATATTGATACGTCATCACAGTGGCATTTTTTTTCACCATTATTGTGCCTAAATTTGAGTGTGAAGCTGACGACCACATTAGCGTGAAAAGGTATTTGAAGTGCTCTACGTCACAGAATTTTGCTGCAAACACAGTAATAGTTTGCAAAAATAAATTGGGAGCCAAACTTAAGTTTTGCTGGCAACAAACAGACTGACTCACGGCAGCAAAATTATTTACTACGGCCGCAATCAAAACCTCGTGAAACAGGCTTTCATCACCGACTAGAGTCAAGTTTATTTGAAGTTTGTTTGATGAACGAGTGGCCAAAAAACTGTTCAAAAAATAGCACTGAGAAGGATTCTCAAAGGTGAAGGTCTTATTTATCTCATCAAACACAATGGTACCTTTAGGCCAAAAATTAATGGACTTTATGGGTTTCAAAATAAGAGATACTAATGTACTTGCAAGTGCTTGGTCGTCATTTTTAATTAAGTCAAAACACAAAGATGCTACCAGGTATTCTGCAAGTGTTCTGTGCACAAAACTTGTGTGAACAGTTTTCTGCGTTGAATTATCCGTATGGACCACCTCAATTATTCCAGAATAAATAAAGTCAACGTCGTCTATTGGTCCACTTTTCTCAAGGTACGGTTTAAATACATTTGCTTGTTCGGGATACAAAAGTAAAAGTGCTTGGAAAATATGATGATTAAATACAGTTTTCGCATAAAACTGTAAGCCATCCATAAAATCCTGTGAGCGAGCTTTCACTCTTTCTTGGCAGAGATCTATGTACTTATTGTACATATCAAAAATAGAATCGATATGCACCGGTTGCTCATACGTGTTGTCTTGGTCTCGTGAATAGCAGACGGCGTTCTGCTGATAAATATCAGCCAATAGTAAGGTTTGCAAAGGTATCCCTGCAATTTCTCGCTCCTGTCTTTTGGATTCATGAATAACTGTTTTTAAGGTTTCCAAACAGTCAGTAGCATATTTTTTTAACTTGTCATTTTCACTGGCTCCTTTAAGCACCCAACGATTGACCAAAAAGTCCTGTTGGTTTTCTCGAGTGAATGGCACTATGTTAAATGCAAGAGCACCAAGTAACTCCTCCAAGGTTTCTCGTTTGTGTGGACGCGTTGACACATAAAACTTAACACAAAACGTCGTTTGTAATGTTTCAAAAAGCTTATCAGCAAACTTGAGTTGAGATTTACTCAACTCATCATATCCATCTAATAACAGAACACAATTCTTGGTCTGCATTGCATGCTGAATTATGTATAAACCAATTTGAGACTCCTCAGATGCTTTAGCGATTGCATGACACACGTTTTCCAAATTGTAGTTGGTATCCAAATCTTGAATAAAATTGCTTAGTACGAGCAGCCGCGTTACTTGCTTTGGAAATTTGCTACTTATTTCTTCCGTCAATCTAGCAAGCAAAACGGACTTTCCCATT
Source organism: Alloscopus bannaensis (assembly GCA_027743745.1). NCBI lineage: Eukaryota > Metazoa > Arthropoda > Collembola > Entomobryomorpha > Entomobryidae > Alloscopus > Alloscopus bannaensis. Next base: position 9,752 of record JAHZMW010004057.1, read on the forward strand.
CCAGGAGTATCCGCAATGCAAGTCGGACTTTCCGATTTTACTGTTGTAGTAATGAATGCTTCCTCATCTACGATATTTTCCTTGTCTTCGAGATGTTTTTGAATATTTACGAGGGATCCTTGCGACTGTACCCATGTACATTGACTATGGCTGTAATTGATTAAATGAACTGGATGCTTGGTTAGTGTATGGATGTATTCTAAATGGCTTTTCGATTCAAGTAAAATGAATCGCGCGGTGAGTTTTTTTCCAATGGAACTTGACCTTGCGGTTATGTGCCGACCTCCCAAGTTGGATAACTCATGGCGTAAAATTCCTTGGAACACAAAGATATCGTTGGCAGCCTCCTTGAAAATTGATGTGGACAGATACTTTCTCTGTGCAATATGACGACGGATGTAATACTTTGGTACTTCCGTAGTATTGCACTTTAAGACTGTTGGGCATTTTCCGCTTTGTAAATCTTGAACAAACTCTGTAGTTAAAATTGCTTCGACCACGTCGTTCGGGATCATTTTGAGTATTCGTTTGAATTTGACTGTTGTGTTTTGAAAAGTAACAAGGCCATTTTCAAGTGAGTTCAGATCAAGTTTACGGGTCACTGGTGAATCCCTTGACGTACCGGAAGCTGTCCTGGAAGCAAATGCGTGCTGCAGCATTTCTGCAAACATCAGGCAATCCTTGGTTAACGCTAATGTATTAACAAATTACTTGATAGTAATAACTTGTTATACAAAAATAAGAAACAACATATTTATTTACACAGCTTGCCGAAGTATATAGTTACTAGACAATATATATTGTATGCGTTACCGGCAACGCATTTTAGCTGGCTTTGTTCCAGAACTCGACACAATTCTGTTAGCGTGGCAGACTTTCCTTTAGCCTGACTCCAGCTTTCAAAAACGTCGACGAGTAAACCGTATGCGTCAGAGTGGAGTATATAGTTGTTTCTTATTCTTTGAACAATGTCGCTACGATTGAGAAGGCGAGAAGCAATGCGGATCCAGTCGGTCATATAGTTGCCAGGATCAGGCAACAATAAAATTGTGTCACAAATGACATGTATAGGCAGCTCTAAAACATTTCAGAAATATTTCACGGAGTGTGTCATATTCAATAAGGATGTTTATAATAAAATTTATTGAAAATTTAAAATTGATTTTAACGTAGCATTATTTGTAAATGGAATGTACCTTCGCTGCCGATGACGAAATGTTCGCAATCTTCGGCCATTTTGAGACCTCAGATGCACGATGGACAAGTCGCTTTGGTTCCAACAAACAATAATTTTTTTTTACAAATCCAACTAAAGGTTTTTATGACACTATTTTAGACAAGGTTATAGAGTCCACTAGACAGTGGATTTAATCCGCTATAATTTTTTTCTTCCGTCCATTGATTTGGGGTTGTGGAAGTGATTTAAATTTTTTTTATATTTAATACTCCAAATCACTGTAATGTGTATATTTGACGAGCTAACGTCCTGAAAACCGTTTGGGACGTTTTAAGATTATTTTAGTGGAATCTATGTGATGTTGAAACACAACTCAGTCACCACGACAAACACGTTCTAGTTTGATTTTTCAAAAGCACACTTGATTAAAGGCTAATATACCACGCAAAGGCAAGAAATAACACAAAGATTTATCCAATATTTTTATAAAATTTATTACGTTTAATTTTTCTTTGGGACAAAATGGACTAAATGAATTTTTCAACAACTTCTGCAAAAATACGAGTTTTAGACGATAATTTGGAATTTATTGTACTTATTCATAGTGTACTTATAACTCAAAACATATACCTAACTTAAGAGAAACCATCTTAAAAATCTCGTCACGTTGGCTGTGATTTAGTTCAGAAGTAAATACACTGAATCATTAATAAAAGTTACAAACACAACACTGAATGGACCAGAATGATAGCTCATCTTGTGTAAACATTGTTCACAGTGTATCAGGGCTCCAACCAATGAATGGGCGTACTGCTATGCCGCCATCTTGTTTTAGTTGCACATATTCGCATCTGATTGGCCCCGCTCAAAGAATCTGGTCAGGAGCCAATCAGGTGCGGATAGATGAAAGCCACAATGTATACACAGGATGAGCCATCATTCTGTTCCATTCAGAATTTTGTATGTAACTTTTATCAATGTCACTGCATACGTTGATAAGTATCCCATAAATGACAAGCGTCGTCCTGAAAACTCAACCCCGTCCAAAATAAACATGCGACTGATTATCAATTAAATGATTCATATTATTGTGTCTAATTTCTTTCATTTTGTCAACTTCCAGAACCCCTTTTTGGTGGAAGAAATGGAAGAAATCCACTGTCCACTGGCTCTTTTATTTTTGGCCTGGAACAGACATGTTAAAAAGCCATGGATAAAAACAACTTTATTCGTTTTAGCCGACCGTGTGAATGAAAACGGATTAAACCGCTGAAATGGCTGAATATGGATGAAGTTGGACGAAAATGAATAAAACAGAAAGAAATATTGAGGTACTACAAATTCGTGCTATTTTGAGATAACATCAAGCAGCATGACCGAAATGGCGTTTAAAGTTAATTAAATAAGATAATCTGGTAGAAAAATGTAACCGATAATTATTACGCAAATATTACAGCGGTGAATTACTACTCCTACGGTGTATCAGTGAACGTTTTGCTAAAACACGAACTTCTGTTTTACAGTTTAAATGCAATTTCAATGTATACAAAAAACGTTTATAGTGCTTAACAGATATTGTATCAGGAAATGCCGAATTTTTGTTTTTCTTCTTTTATCCATTTTCATCCACTCAGTTTTCATCCAGCCGTTTTTAGCTGAACGAATACGGCTGGATAGCCAGCAAATTTGACCCATTAACATGTCTGGACTGGAAGTTATGCACCCTTGAGTACTATAATGCAACATTACTTAAGACACTTCACGGTTGTTGATAGTTCAAGTGGTGCAGTAGTTTCTTAGTAGAAGTGTATAATCGTAAATTATGTTGTAATACGTGGCCACTAAAAGTCAGTACTAACACCTAAGACTGCGTAGTCTCTAAAAATTATAAAAATGACACCTAAAATTTCTCGGGAAATTGTTTTGTGAACTTATGGCACTTGGTTGTATTTTAAAATGGACAAATTTGAAACAAACAAATCCAAAACAACAACTGGAAACGCTTCACTTTGGTCGGCTATGGAATATTAGAAACTATCTTTGTATGATTTTCTCTTGACTATAGATGTCAAAATAAAGAGTAAACTTTTTAATTAGATATTTTGAAAATGGTCGTAGGTAGTGTACTAGTAAGTCACTGGTATTAAAATCAACACTACTGTTGTTCCGCTGGCTTTTTTAGATTTATGTAACAGCAAATAATTATTTACTCAAAATATTTTTGAATTATGCAGTTAGTAATCTATTACGTTAAAATTCCATGGAGTATATGATAAATATATGACTTTGGGGATTGGTTTTATATGAAATGTTAAACCATGCGCAAATCAATTTGCAATACAATTAGTGATGCTTGTAATCTGTCAGGCCACGCAACCTTTACACTCAAACTCTCAATTTGTCAGTGAAGTTGTCGGACATTGGAATGGGGAAAAATCAATTGACCTCGTTTCATGAGAATCCATTTCATCATTGATTTTCATTGGTAGATAAAAATCGGGATTTCCAATTTGGAAACGAAGGTTACAATACAACTGACATATTTTTCAGATAAAAACTGAAAGTCCAATAATAATTTAAAGTTTTGGCACTGTATTATCAACGTGGTTCTTTCTGGAACTTTCTATCTTTGATGTTGAAGTGGACTCAAATAAAAGTATTGAGTCTCACATTGACACTTGTCAAGAGCGATATCGTCGAGCACGAGCATGTAATAAAGTGGGGTTTCGATAAATAATTATTTAAATGATACATATGATACATACATTCAACCTTGGCTGGAGTGCCCGTCCCTGTATTCATACTGGACGTACGATAGCCTTCGGATGTCTGAGATGAAATATGCATAAGGCAGAGGCAAACGTAATAAAAGATTGCAAACCTAGTTTACAGAGGAGACTGAAAGGCATATTACTCAGGATGTGATGTTCGAAAGTCGAAAATCTTGTTTTAATTGTTGTCTACATGCTAGTAGCTGTCTTGTGATATGTCACTCGATATGGTTTACTATGGGGAAAAAATTGACCTCAAAATTTGACCCGGTTTGGAGTGAGGTCATTGGATGGGGGCATTGTATCAGGTGACGTTCTTCATTCCTGACATGTTCGTGAAGAAAGAATTTGAAAAAGTCAAGCCGTTCTGGAGTTATCGCGTTTTCCCCAAAATTCTGTTATTCCGGGAGAGGTCATGATCTTACCCCAGAGTAAATGCTTTCCTCCCTAACAACGTGGTGAAGTCAGAATTTGAAAAAGTCAAACCGTTTCGAAGTTATCGCGTTTTCCCCGAAATTTGGTTATTCCGGGAAAGGTCATGGCCAAACCCGGATAGATGTTTTCCTCCCTGACAACGTGGTGAAGTCAGAATTTGAAAAAGTCAAGCCGTTTTTGAGTTATCGCGTTTTCACCGAAATTTGGTTATTCGGGGAAATGTCATGACCTGACCCGAAGTAGATGTTTTCCTCCCTGACAACGTGGTGTAGTCAAAATTTGAAAAAGTCCAACCGTTTTGGACTTATCGCGTTTTCACCAAAATTCGGTTTTTTGGGGAAAATGTCATAGCCTGACCCGAAGTAGATGTTTTCCTCCCTGACAACGTTGTGAAGTCAGAATTTGAAAAAGTCCAGCCATTTTGGAGTTATAACGTTTTAAGCATTAGAAATGCTTCTCAAGCCGATTCTCGAGCCTGTGTTGTTCGAAATTCGAAAACGTTATCTTATTCGTTATCTAAATGCTAGTAGCTTTCATTTGATATGTCACCCAACTTTTCGCAGTTTGATGAAGGACACCAAAGGAAAGTAAATACTATTGCCGCAGTTGCTAACTAGTAACAATTATACATGCATATAGTGATAAATTTGTTTACTATTTTTTATGT